>PVIY010009646.1:0-16649 GCA_004026745.1 Myrmecophaga tridactyla
TGAAATGGTGAAAAGAATTTTCATTTTAGCCACTAACTCCTCAGAGGCTGATTCTTACCTTTCTCTGTCTTTTCATGTTTGTTTGTTTGTTTTCTGTTTCTTTCTTTTAGTGCTTCTCGTGATTATCTCTAACATTCAAAATAATATCCCTCCCATTCTAGATTAATTAACTTGGAACAATTGACTTTTGACTGTGTTCCTTTTTCCCACCTTCTAGCTTTACCTATCTGTGTTTTATTTCTCACACTTGGATTGAATACTTTTGTTGACCATAAGAGACCAATTTAAAGGTTTATTTCTTGCTCCATAACATATGGATAGATTATGTTGATCTCCACAGCAGGTGGGGTTAGAAAAGGCAACCAGGAGGGAAGAAGGAAAACACAAACGGATGGGGGGTGCTGGGGGGTTGGGGGAATATAAGAGAGGAAAGAAAAAATGAAAGACATCTGAGAATAATGTTGTCCCACCTTTGAATCCATGGCTCTTGTGTGATAAATACGAAAACCTCAAGCTCTCTTTTAAATACTCTTAAAATTAAATTAAATTGAATTTCATCTTTAGAAATAATGGCTTCTCTTTCCAATAAAATGGCAGACTGGTTTTCCCAGTCATGCACAATGCAATATCCTAAAACAATTTAACATATGGGGTCATTTTTTAAAACTCTGGTGCAGAATAATAAGGAATTATCAGGTGAAATAATATTATGCAGCTCTGGTTTTAATGACATCAATCTTACTTTGCTATGAAAAATTATCCTTCAACCTACCATGAGATGCAAATGGCTGGTATTGTCTTCTATTTTTTTCATCTGTTTCAGGGGTCAGGAAAATAGGGCCCATGAAGCCAAATCTGGCCTGATGCCTGCTTCTGTAAATAGTATTTTATGATTTATGGCAGAGCCACACCCATCCATTGGTATATTTTCTCATTCCTTTCACACTGCAGTAGCAGAGTATGCAAACAGATACAGAACCCCTTTGGCTCACAGGCAAAACATTTACTCTCTCAGTGTTCATTGAAAAAGTTTGTGGACCCCAGATGGATCTACAATATTCTAGGGGGTGATGCTGCAGATTTCCTTTGGCAGTTCCCTTTGATTTGCTCTCTCTCTCTCATTAGACATTGGAGACTTAATTACACTATTCAAGGAAAGGAGAGAGTTCTGAAATGAAGGGCAGTCCTTCTCCAGTGCATGTAAATTGTCCTTTAAAATCTACAAATCTCTGCATAAATTATGCTCTCGAAGATCTATAATAAAGAACATTTGAGAAAGCAGTAAGAGCTTATAGCAAAAAAAAAAAAAAAAAAATAGAGAGAGTGATCCTTCATGAACCATTTTCTTAAGAAGGAAAGGTGCCCACTTCCGCTCCCTTAACTTTCATATTATTAGCCGGTAATCAGGCAATAGAAACTGTAAATAATTTAGGTTATTACCTAAATGATGTATGTAATAAGTGATAGATCCATCAAGTAACAAAGCCCATCCTGACCTTTCAGCTCATTTCTGTTGCAACAATCCATTTCTCTGGGGGTCTTTCATAATCCCTATATATTACTAAGTCGTTCAGCACCAACTCCAGACTTTCATTATACTAGTGTTTCCAACAGTTTCACCTTCATTCACCTGCTGCTTGTACCTCATGGAAGGGCCTCCACCAAACAACCAAAAGGGAGCAGGCATGGACAACTCTTCTCATCTTTTAAATTCATCTGCAGGAAGTATGAGGCAAATGGCAAATACTGGACAGGTGAGCTCCTCCAGCCAGGTAGAGCCTTCCATTTCAAGTTCTACTTATTCATACATTCCCAATCTATGCTCTAAGCCTCCCGCAGAGAGGGTGAGCTTGTGTCCAAAAGATTTGGGTCAGCGTTAAGTAGAAATGTCATAGTATCTGGTGCCATCTAGTGGAACCGATTTGTTTTTTGAGCCACATTGAAAGGTGTTCCTTTACACCAGACAGCTGAGCGGGGCTCAGAATGAAACGGACAATCGTTTTGCAAAAATAATCGCCACTGGCACCTGTATAACTTCTACATAAAACGAGCCTTACTAGATCGCATGATTTCCCACAGAATTGGTTTTAGACCTTAGCTATGTTGCACAATGACACACCTTTTCATCACACCTCACCTTGATCCTCTCTCACCTGGGGGTTCTAAAACAGCACCCCCAAAACCAGCCTTTCCATGTCCAATCCTGCCTCCAAATCTTGACGGGATTCCTTTAAAAATAATATAAGAAGATGTGTGCCTGTCCTTCTGAATTCTCCTGCTTTTCATCAAGCCCCCAAATGTGAATCCCTAAGCGCCTGGGTGAACATTTAGCAGAGTCGGGGGGTGGACCAGCTGGGGGTAGCAGCTACAAGAACCCATTCCTTGGGGTGGGGAGAGGGATGAGCAGCTTGAAGTTTGGCTGCATGGGGGCAGAAGCTCACCGGTCTGTTTTGTCCCCTGCTGTGTCCTTAGAGCCTTCAGCTTTGCTGGTACCAAGCAGATCCCAGAAATGCACTTGTCCACCATCTACAGAATGAGAAATCACGGCAGCCTTACCTGGGAGACTCACCTGGCAACAGGTATCCTTCCCACAGCTAATGTGCTAACTCATTTCATGCCCCAGCCCACTCTGGGAGGGAGGGAGCTGCTGTTGGGTCACCCACTTTTTACAGTTGAGTAATTGAGGCTCAGAGAAGTTTAGGAAGTGGTCCATGGATTCAAGTCCACAGGTAAGGAGAAACCCAGTTCCAGAGTCCTTCCTCTTCAATAGTATAAAAGCTCAGCCATCTCACAGTACAATCGCCGTCGGTGTTTTTACGGGAAAATATATCATTTGATCTGGATCCTCTGCCCAATATTCCTGCCTCGGCGAATTACCTATAAACCATCTGTGCCATTTGGAAGTATTCTGTACCCCAGAAAAGTCATGTTTTAATCCTGTCCAATCTTGTCAGGGCAGCTGTTTCTTTTAATCCTGATTCAATACTGTAGGTTGGAAACTTCCAATTGTGGGTGTGACTTCTTGATTAAATGGAGATGTGACTCTCCCCATTCCTGGTGGGTCTTGATTAGTTTACTAGAGTCTTTAAAAGAGGAAATGTTTTAGAGAGCTCAGAAATGACAGAGCCAACAGAAACTTGAGAGCAGAGCTGACACAGATGTGGACACATGGAGAAGAGAGACATAGATATTTGGAGAAGTTGGAGCCCAGCAGATGTCACCATGAGATGTTAAGCAACCAGAACCTGGAGAGAGTCAAGGGAAGACAAGAGATGAAAGCCAGCCCTGGAGAAGAAAAGTGAGGAACCCCCACAGGAACAGAGGCTGAAAGCAACGGAGCCCGGGAGCAAGGGACCAGCAGATGCCAGCCACGTGCTTTCCCAGCTGAGAGGTGTTCCTGACCCATCAGCCTTCTTTGAAATAAGGTATCTTTCCCTGGATGCCTTAGTTTGGACATTTTTATAGGTCTAGAACTATAAATTTGTACCTTATTAAATTCCCCTTTTTAAAATTCCAGTTCTGGCAGCTTGCAAACCAATGAGGATTGTGTACCTTTTCTGAAATGCCTGCCTGAAATTGATGTTTTCTTTCATTGGTTCCAGAGTTGCTCCTACTTTTGTCTCCAAAACTTGAGAAATCTTGACTTCTGGAAAATCATCACTGAGTCAAGCTCATTAAAATGGCGTTACCTTGCTTCTAAGTGATTTAATGGTGATAATCCCAAGACTTTTATTTGCACAACTAATTAGGGCATGTATTAAATACTTTCAATGTAAGGTCTAATGTGGAGTACTTTGGGAATGAAAAAGGCAATATATAAACACATTTTTTCAAATGATGGCTCACATTGAAATTTATTGCTTTTTGAATGTATGTTATTTTTCACAAAAAAGAAAAAAGTCGATTGTGATAAAAAAAATAATTTATTCCTTCTAGCCTCCTATATTCTGGAGCAGCTAGAAGGAAAAATCTGAGAGGATTATATGGTAGCCCATGACAGACTCTGGGATCTGCTGTAATTCCTTGTTGAAAAGTGCTTTGAAAAGTATTACTTTTCTCTTTCTTTGGTTTGTATATATGTTATATTATACAATAAAAAGTTAAATAATAATGGATCATTATTTGGTTCTTTCTCATGTAATAGCTAGATGACTGCCTTTAGAGCAAAAATAAATTCTAAGTAGTGTGTAGTCATCCAATGAGTAGCTGGAAATAGGTGGGGAGCCTTGGAGGGATTTGGGTGGATATTTTAATTGCATTCTTATTGCTTTGGAAAGAGACGATTCCATCCACACCATTGAAACGCCAGCTAGAGAAGCAAAAAGAAGGTGGAAGGGTAAGGTAGGGAGAAGTAGGACCAGTTCACCCTCTCTCCCTTCTCCATCCCCAAGCTGTGATCTGAGAACAGAACTTTCTTTTCCAGAGCGCACCTCTCTGATGAGATAATTTATGTATCTACCACCACCTGCTGAATGGAGTTTTGCTGAGTACTTAAAGGTCCTGGAGAGCCCAGACCATCTCCTGTCCCTTTGGTTGACAAACCAAAAGGCAAGAGAAGCTCTAAAGAATGCTGTGCTGGTTTGAAAGGATTGATGTACCCTAGAAAAGTCATGTTTTAATCCTAATCCCATTTTGTAAAGACAGCCGTTTCTTCTAATCCCTATCTCCATGGAGATGTGACCCAATCAAATGTGGGTATTAAATTTGGTTAGGTGAAGACATGTCTCCTTCCATTCCAGGTGGGTCTTGGTTAATTTACTAGAATCCTTTAAAAGGGAAGTATTTTGGAGAAAGCTTCAGAACCGCATAGCCACAAGAAGCAGAGAGTCCACCAGCCAGTGATGTTCGGAGATGAAGAAAGAAAACGCCTCCTAGGGAGCTTCATGAAACAAGAAGCCAGAAGAGAAAGCTAGCAATCTTTGCCACATGCCCTTCCAGCTGAGAGAGAAACCCTGAACTTCACTGGCCTTCTTGAACCAAGATTCCTTACATTGGACATTTCTATAGACTTGCTTTAACTGGTCTTAGAACTATAAACTACCGATTTATTAAATTCTTCTTTTTAAAGGTCATTCCATTTCTGGTGTATTGCAATATCCAGCAGCAAGCCAACTAGAAAACAAATGCTATCTCCCAATGGACCATCTCAGAAGAGTCACCCCAATTCCAAGCATCGAGCTTGTTCTACGGCTCAGCTGTGTCACTTCTGTGCAATTAAGAGAGCCTGAAATTTCATTTCAGCAAGAAACCCTGATGAGTTGTATTACTTCAACTAAAAAGGAGGCGGCCTGACCAGAAAAATGACAACAACCACCAACAGAAATCGCTATTACATGCAACCATCCAAAATGTAACAAAACTGCGGATATTAATAACTTATTAAAAAGCCCACATCAACTCTCACTTTTTTGTTATATTTCCCATTACCTACGCAGATGATTTGCTTAATATTCTGCATGCAAGACATTCTCTTTTGCCAGGAGGGTGATTCTAGATAATGTTTTCACTTTTGCCATTCTTTGCTTTTTTCATGGCTTTTATTTCCTTTGCTTCAGTGTTATGGAGTGGGAAATTCCATGCTCTTTTCTCCTTTCTGTATTTCCAGGCAAAAGATGCATTTCATCACACACACACATGCACACTTTCCACAATTTCACACAACGATGATATTATTAAACCCCAACTAATAAAAATTATATTCCAAAAGCTTGCAGAAAACCTCATCCTCCTCCAAGGAACCCTGTAAGATGGAGAATCACTTACCTTTGTTCGAACTTAGCCTCGTCCTAGGCAGGATTAGGCAATCAAACTGGAAAACCATCATGTTCTTATAATCTTACAATGCGTTGGTTCTATGGACATAGGGGGATTGAGCTCTGAGCTTAAAGCTGCTGGACCTTAAATGATGATTTCGCTTTGTTGCTCCCTTCATACATCAGAGTGGCCATATGACACTGGACCCTTAGAACACGCCAAATGCAAATTTTTTCTTGCAGGAGGCATATTTTATAAAGAGATTATGGATCCTGGGACACCCCCTCCTGGAAGTGACTTCTGTGTTGTTCACAGCCAACACCAGGGACCATCAAAACCAAGTAAACCCTGCTTGGTGACAGTAGGTGGTTCCTTCAGAAGTTATTTTTTATGCCCATGTTGTGTTCAAAGGATGAGAGGGCAATAGTGCCTTTTGCCAGTAGCAGCCTACCACTTAACCATTCCAGCCAACTGATTCCATTGGCTTCGGTTCGTTAATGGCTCTTTCTCTGTTACTGCCTCTGGCAACTACTATTAGAAGGAATCCAAAGTAGCTCCCTTAATAGGCATGCTATTTATGAACTCAAGCCAGACCCAAATCACTAATCTCTCCCACACTTTCCCCATCCACTCTTCCCTTTCCTCTCCCCTCCCAGGGCAAGTCTCACCCAGACCCTCCCCAGTTAGCACTCTTGTCCATGACCAATAGGAATTCCTTATGGAAATTCAAGCCCATGATGGATTAGTTTCCTAGAGCGCCATAACAAATTGCCACAAACTTAGCCACTTGGAGAATAGGAATTTATTCTCTCTTGGATCTAGAAGACTGAAGTTGAAAATGAAGGTGTCATTTGAGGGTTGTAGGGGACGCTCCTTCCTTGAATCTTCCAGTTTCTGGTAGCTCCAGGTGTTCCTTGGCTTGGGAAGGATTTAGGAAAACCAGGATGATGCCTTCTTGAGATTTTTAACTTAATTACACCTGAAAATACCTTTTTCCCCCCCAAACAAAGTCACATTCACAGCTTTTGGAGGTTAGCACCTGGACACATCTTTTGTGGAACTACCATTCAATCTACTACACATTAATAAGAAATTCATGTTTCTAGTTGCTTTAGAAGGCCTATGCTAAATAGCATCCATTTACAAACGAAATAGCTACTCACCCTTTCTAGAAAAGATCACATCTTTTTCTCCTTCTGTATGTCTCCCCATAGCTCTGGCTATCTCTTGTAACGTAACATCACAATCTGCCTTTTATGACTTGGTGACAATCTGCCTCCTCAACCCACTTGATTCTTGAAAATAAACCCAGACTTTCTTTACTAGAGAATCCATACAATGCCTTGCCCATAATAGGCACATAATACTTGGCAAAGTCACATCAATTTTATATGAAGTATTAGCCTTTAATTGTTTTAAAGAAAAACAGATAGCTGTTTTTTTACATCATTGCTGAGTTATTCTCTTGTTACATGTGCCATTTACCACAAAGCCATGGGGATTTTTTCATTTCATACATCATTTGCTGAAATGCCCTTTGAAATGCCATGGAACATGCAGCTTTAGGAAACAAAATGCTGTAGAAAATAAATTATTTTCTCTCTCCATACTGGGACCCGAAAGTCTCATCTTATTAATGGTCTCAGAGACTCTGACGAACAGCCCTGGCAGTTCAAGGCAGCTGAACTCTAGCTTAACAGGAACCCTCATTAATCAGAAAAAAACATCAAGGCTGTGGCCACGCCAGCTGGGAATAGCAACCCTGCAGCAAAATCCTCTCCCAGGACCCAAGGAAAGGGGTTTTGGGTGGAGGATGCATTGCTAAAGTGTACGGCACATCATCCTTTCATCCTGGTCCACCTGGACAAAGTAGCCTATGCATGTAAAACATGCCTTGTTCCTTAGGATAAGGCTAAGCTGCTTGAGCTGATAAAGCCCAAGTCTCAGTGGCTTCACCCATACCGAGTTACATCCAAAATGGATGATTCTGGTTGACCGCTTATGCTCCTTCAGGTATTGATTCAGGAACCCAGCGTCCTTCCACTTTGGGTCTCTCACCTGCAACCCTGGATACTGATATTCAATCCGTGGGGAAAGGATGGAGAAGACACGCCCTCTTCTTACCACCTGCACCAGAAGTGATGAAACCTATGACTTCTGCTCACACTCCCTTGGCCAGATGTGGTTCCACGGCCCCATCTGGGTGCCAAGGGGTGATGGGATATAGGAGGCTGGCTAACAAAGGCACAAGTGCAAAATCCATTTCCACCAGTGACAAGGATCCCGTGCAAGTGGGGTACAAAGCTTCAGTAGCCATGTCTGCCTCAACTGCACTTTGGAAGAAAATTTCTGGCTCTAGACCAAAACAGTTCCCATGTCTACTTGAGTGTCCATCCTTTACGGAATCACCTCTATAATTCATTCTTTTTCTCAGTGGATCATGCTTTTTTTCTCATGGAAACTGGTCCTGAATACATATTATGCTTTTGATGCTTGTTTTCTCTAGTTATACTCATGCCTTTAAGTTGCCTCCAAACCCAAATGCTGATTTGATTTGATATTTATTTTACTGACTTCAATTAGCTGAATGGGGGAGAAAAATCCCAAGATTATGAAACAGGGTGGACCACACCCCAGAACACCTCCTCCTGCTGGTTGGGACCCCAAAAGTGAGTATTCCGAAGAAACATAAGCTGAATGAGGAACACTGGCAACATGGAATACGAGAGTGAGCTCTATGCTTCCCTCCATTCAACAACAACTTATTTAGCATGTGCCACGTTGAAGATGAGAGCCAGGGACTGGGAATAGAAACACATATAAGATGCAGGACATGCCTGAGCTTTGAGGTTCTCACAGTCTAAGTGGGACTACAGACGCGTGAAAAATCATTATGGAAAAATGTGGTACATACCGTAGTACACATATGTGATAAATAGACCAAATGGGCAGAGAGAGATTCTTCTTCTGTGTAATACTTTACAAGCAGAGAGGCTGAGAGATATTTATCCCATCATAAAGGACCGGGGTGGTTTAACAAACTAAGACAAATGGCATTCCCCTTCTGTAGATAACTCAGACAGGAGAATGATGGATGATAATAGGGAAGCAAAGGCAGCGTCGAGTCCAGTGCACAGCTACCGTTCTCAGATCGTATTGTTCCCTTAGCCGGGAGAGCAATTTGATCTCTTACAATTGCATGGAGAGGAACAAAGGAAAGTTACTGAATAAAGTAGGAGAACGGGATTTTCCTGGCTTGTTTTTGCAGACAGCCAACCTGTTCTTCACACCAGCCTCTTCTACCCTGAAATTCAACTCTATTAAGCTCTGGGAAGAGTGATGAATACCTCCGAGTATTGTGTGTGCCTTCTTGATCTCACAGTGAATTAACATAACGTGCTGCAATTAGGCAGGAGGGCTTCTCTCTCACTCATCTTCCTGACCTAGCAGTGAGTGGAAATGTTCACAAAACCAGGGGTCTGTCTGGTCCACCTCCCCCATCATGGGCACCCTTCTTCTTATCCATATGGGGAGAACAGGCACGCCTACACTCTGATTCCTTATTTCAGCATCCATAAAATGGCGCACACTACTTTGGAACCATGCATACAAATTTTGAGGCATCCTCTTTGGAACTTAGTCATATGGTAATGCCATCCATTCATTTGCTGTGTCCCTGGATCCAAGGATTGGCTCGTACCCAATGACTAAACTGCCTTCCAAGTCTTGTTGGACTAATGACATCTCAAGGGAATTAATTATTCAGATTAGAAGGTCATATTGAATACTCGTCACGATTGTGTGATTGAATACCCCAAATGCCGTTCACTTTCCTTTCCCATTAACAAGGCTGACTTAGTCTGTGATGCTGAAGGCACTGGTGTTGGGTGAACATCATTTCAAACAGTGGAGATCACTGAAAAAAAATCCCTTGGATACACAGCAACCTCCAAACATGAAATTTCATGCCAAAGTTCTTCTACCTCACAGAAGCTGTCACAGAAGCAGGCTGTGCAGTCCACAAAACAATAACCACTCTCTAGATTTGTGTTTTAAATATAATTCCCCCAGCAGAAAGAATCGTTAGCATTACAGACTGAACAATGAAATTTTGCATGATGTGTTGAGTATTATTTTTTACACAATTAGCATGAAAATAAACCCTGTGGTGACATTCTGAGTGCAATTCTCTTGGTGTCAGGGCATTTTCTTTAATAGAAACCTATCCCTGAAACTCTGGTCATTTATCTTCAAAGTGTATTTGCATGCTAAGTTATGCCTCTTAAGCAAACACTCAAGAATGTATAACCCTGAATCCCATTCATTCTATCCATCTAAGTGTGACTTCACTAATCTAATTCCATGTAGACTGGCAAGTACTTGAAATAAAAAATTATAGGACTCCTATTTCTAACCCTCCTAATGAAAACTATCAACGATGCTGGATGAAACACGGAAATACTCAGATTTAAAAATCTGAATGAAGGTAGTCAGAAAGATTTGCTGTACATTGAACTCAGAGAAACTGAACTTCGATTTTTACAAACTTAGTCTAATATGAGATGCACCTGTAAACACCTGCGATACCCCCAAAGTACAGATGAACTGAGGCCATTCCCAAATAGAATTCCCAGATGACCCACACAATTGTGAAAACTAATAAATGTTTGTTGTTCTAACTCACTAAATGCTGGGGTGATTTGTTATCCAGCATAAGTGAATTGCTAGCATGGTGAAGCCAAGGCAATTATATCCAGGTAATAATTTGTGAAGACTTTCATGCTACTTATTAAATAGATCTGGTTGTCCTTCCAGCCACATGGTGGGACTGCATCCCTCTCCCCCTAGGCGTTCAATGTGGGTGTGTGACCACTTTGTCCAATGATAAATGAGCACAAGATACAGGTGTCAACGCTGGGGGAAGGTGTTAAGAGCCAAGCTTATTTGCCACCTTCATTCTTCCCATATTGACAGAAAACAGCCATTCTCAGCAAGGTGATGGATCCATCATCCCTGCTCTCAAAGTAGACAACCCAAGGCATGAGTGAGACATCTGGTGCCATGCTAAACCTACTGAGCTCTGTGGTTGTTTGTTATGAAGACACAACCTAGTTCATAACTGAGACATAACCAAATAAAAGCAGAAAAATATCTGCCTCCTGGATTTGTAACCTTAAGCAATCCTTTACCTACATTTGCAGCTGAAAATTGCATTCCTTGGGTAGTCTAAAAAACCTCAAGCCTACAATTCAATTGAAAGAAGTTTTGAACCACTGCTGTCTCTGGTTGCCTGGCATCAATGAAATTACATAAACTGTCAGGATGAGCCTACCTAATTCCCAGACCCCAAAGATTTATGACAGATAAAATTCCCAAAACAGGAGGGTCCTGGGGTTGACTAGAATCCAATTAAAATCCTTGCCACCTTGGAACGTTAGAATGGGTCCTTATTGGGAAACAGGGTCTTTGCAGATGTCAATAATTAAGGATCTTGAGATAGAATCGTTCTTGAGTATGGGGGACTCTTAATCCAATATGACCAGTGACACACAGAGAAGAAGATTGTGTGAAATGAGCAGAAACTGAAGGAAAGTGCCCACAAAGCATGCAACACTGGGATAGCAAGGATCCCCCAGAAGTTAGGAGGGGCAAGGAAGTATTCTCCCTGTTCTAGTTTGCTAGCTGCTGGAATGCAATATACCAGAAATGGAATGGCTTTTAAAAGGGAGAATTTAATGAGTTGCAAGTTTACAGTTCTAAGGCCGAGAGCATGTCCCGGTTAAACAAGTCTATAGAAATGTCCAATCAAAGGCATCCAGGGAAAGATACCTTGGTTCAAGAAGGCCGATGAAGTTCAGGGTTTCTCTCTCAAGTGAGAAGGCACATGGCGAACACAGTCAGGGCTTCTCTCTCGGCTGGAAGGGCACATGGTGAATACGGCGTCATCTGCTAACTTTCTCTCCTGGCTTCTGGTTTCATGAAGCTCCCTGGGAGGCGTCTTCCTTCTTTATCTCCAAAGGTCGCTGGCTGGTGGACTCTCTGCTTCGTAGTGCCACTCTCTCTGAATCTCCCTCTCCAAAATGTTTCCTCTTTTATAGGACTTCAGAAACTAATCAAGACCCACTTAAATGGGTGGAGACATGTTGTCACCTAATCCAGTTTAACAACCACTCTTGACTAAATCACATCAACAAGGCAGATGATCTGATTACAGTTTCAAATATACAGTATTGAATCGAGACTATTCTACCTTTATGAAATGGGATTTATATTAAAACATGGCTTTTCTTAGGCGGCATACTTTCTTTCAAACCAGCACACTCCCCTAGAGCTTTATGAGGGAAGCAAGCCTGCAGACAGATTTCAAACTTCTGGTCTCCTGAAAGGTGAGAGAATACATTTTGGTTGCTTTAAGCCATCCAGTTAGTGGTAATTTGTTACAGCAGTTGCAGGAAACTAATATAATGAGCTTGCAGAAAAAGCAGCCAATAACAACAAAAAAATTTTAGACATAGAATATTGTTTTCATTTGCTAAAGCTGCCAAAACGCAACACACCAGAAAGGGTAGGCTTTTTCAAAGGAGAGTCATTAGGTTCCAAATTTATAGTGCTAAGGCCATAAAAATGTCCAAACTAAGACATGAACAAGGAAGGCCGATGGCTTCTGAGGTTACTCTGTCCCTTTTCTCCTGGGTTGGTTTCAAAATGGCTCTCTCAGCGCACGTGGATTCTTCGGGCTTCTCCTGGGTGTTTTCTTTTTCTCTTAGCTTCTCTCAGCTCTGAGCTGTCTCTAAAATATCTCTCTCATAAAGGACTCCAGCAAGTGAATTGAGAGCTACCTTGAATGGGCCAGAAAACATCTCCTACTCAAAAGGGCCCACTCACAATAGATCTGCCCCCACAAGATTGGATCAAATGAACTTGGCTTTTCTGGGGTACATAATAGTTTCAAACCAGCACAAATATGTATGTTTTATATAGTTAAAGGAGTAAAAGAAGTGTAAACGTAAGTTGATACGATACTATAAGAGATAACTGAAGGAATTAAAGAACCACGTAGAACATCTAAAAAATGAATGACATCATAATTGGGCTTTATAACTTGCTATACAGGTTTGACAGTTCATTGGGCAAATGAGAAAATTGAACAGGAGACAAAGTTCATTCATCTGAATAAATTACCCAGAATGCAACACCAGAAGAGTGAAACGGGGAGAATATGTAAAAATTGTTAGCAGACATGGAAGATGGAGTAAGGTCTAACATATATCTCACCAAGTTGCCTGAAGAAAGAAAGAAGATCATCTTTAAAGAGATAAATCCTGAGAATTTTCTAGAGCAGACCCCAAACTACAGACTGGGGAAGGTCAGTGGATTAACGCATTATCTAAAAATAAATGCACAGCAGATGACATCCAGTGAACTGCAGGACTCTTATACAAGCAGAAGCTAGGAAAGCAGTCCAACAGGATGCACAGACTTCCTTCAATGTCATTATATTTTAGCTTTCATCTAGATAACAACAAGCCAGGAGAAGAGAAGACAGCTGAATCCTATATTCAACACTTGAGTTGCTTTTTTTTTCTTTTCTTTTTTTAATAATAAAGGTCATCTTAGAATTTTATACCCAGGGAAAATATTCTTCAGGAGGATGAAAAGAAAATATTTTGAGGTCAAAAAAATGAATTTGTTTTGCCCTGGAATTTGTCTATTGTTGTGTAGAACACCATAATTCCTCAAAGGATGTCACCTAGAGGCTGCTGGTTGTTTTGGACATGAAATTTCAAACCATGGCTACGTACTTGCCTGACATTCCTTCTGGTGTCTGCTATGGAAGGGTTGAAAATTTTCTCCAATAATCTCACCATCCCTCAAAGTGATGCTGGTCTGTGAGCAAACCCTTCCCCAAATCATCCATTTTGTCCCATAAAGGAAAGGCAGAGAGATGAATTTCAGACAGGAGAGTGACCTCGTGTGATGAATAAAGAAAGTGCTAAGTATGCAGGGAATTGAAATTGGATGTGTGAGACAGCGACAGTAACGCCTGATGGTGTTTCAAAAGCAAAATTAGCATAAAAATTAGGAAGCTACGCTTGCAGTTTCTTTATTCCAAGGTCATCATGCTCTCCTCAGAAGGTAAATATATTACCTTTAGATTTGATAAGTTAATGAAATCTGCATGTTTATTTTTCTTTGAAAAATTGGAGTATAATATATAACCAGAAAATTATTGAGTTAAAAGAAAACACTTAGAATAAATAATTAAACTGAAAACAAAAGACCAAAGCAGAGAGAGGGTGAGAAACATGCAAAGGGCAAGACAAATGCAAATAAACTAATTAACTGTAGAAATAAATCCAGATAATGATGACATTATGTGGGACATATCCTTGCAGCCATCATTGTTGGACGTGGAACATCTTGCAGCCTTTGTCAAACCATTGAACAAAAATCTATAAAAATTGGATACCATTCTTCCTGGCATTTTCATTTTTAAATATTTACTTCCACATACTCATGGAGGACAAACCATGTTCACCCTAGTTTTGACTATAGTGGGAAAATAAACAAACAAAACTCAGGAAACAATCTAAACATCCATAAGTTAGGATCTGTTTGTTTTTTAAACATCATATATGTTAAATACATATACACTCTTATTAGAAATAAGGTAAAAGTTGATCTGTATGTACTGATCTTAAGAGATGATGTATACACGCATGAATGTTATTCAATACATGTTAATTCAATGAGTGAAATAACAAGTGAAAGGAATGTGGGAGAGGGACCAGCCTTCTTCTCTGCACGGATTACAAAGATAATGACAGATGGATGAGAGACAGATAAATGATGGAGAAAGAGATATATAATAGATATAGATTAGATAGATCATGAGAGGCAGTTATTAGTTGATAAAGAGAGAGATAGGCAGAGAAAGATGATAAATAATAGATAGGTATAGGTTAGAGAGAGAACAATAGATAAATATAAAGGAGGAAAGCCTGAAGTGTAACGAGATGCAAAGCATAATCCCATTTGCTCAAAAGGGTTTATACATGATATACGTGGGGAGACACGAATGTACTTTTCCCCAAAGGAAAGCTTCCTGACCTAAACTCTTACGTAGATGACTTAGAAGGATTCACTCCCTCCTGCTCTGCTAAGCCTCATGGGCAGAGGCTGGAAGTATGGATGCTGGGAATTCAGCCCCCATTGCCTCATCATTTCAGAAGCAATCTGCTGCTGCTGGTGAAATGTGGTTCCCAGACACAGAACACAAAGGAAGCAGAAGACATTCTGGTTCTTTCTTTGGTGAGAGCCATGCATCCACCTGGGCTCTGCTCCCCCTACCCATCCCCTCTTCAGTGATAAGTGAAAGTTCTGCCACTTCCTGGCCATTCCCTGACCTCTAGAAGAAGCAAATGTTGGCTTCCTAATCCACGAAGCCCACGTCCAGGGCGGTGGACCTGAAAGTGAGTGGCCACCTCTCCTTACGTTCATATCAGTTTTTTTTTACAAGCACCTAGCTCTTTAGAGTCTTATATTTGAAATACAGAATTTAGAGGCATGTCTTCTGATGGAATTTAATTGATATACATGGTTATGCCCAGTGAGTGGAATTGAGTATTAGAGGGATGGAAAGGGGAGCAGAGAAAGAGAGAGGAATTTTATGTTTTGGTTTATGCTCTATTCCTATACTTACTAATCTTATGTATTAGTTTACCATTTAGACTTCTCTCAAATCTTTTAGATATTTTCTTCATAGGCCTCTGACATCACATCCCATCCCTTCCCTTCTTGAAATACACACGCACACATAAATACACACACATAGAAACACATAAATGCACACCCAAAAATACACCCTTCCAGGGAGTTTTCTAAAGATTAAACAGTAAATAAGTACTTGCTAGTCAATTCTGAGACTTCCAGCTCTGCCATGGAGCCTGCCTTCACGTAGGTATGTCTGCATGAAAGAGTCCTGTTCTCCCTTATTCCTGGTCTCCCATCCACCTAGAACTTCTCTGGATATGTATCAGCGAAACCTCCTACCCACGTCCAATTCTACTCCATCACAAGCTTTTGAAAGTATCTTACCAGAGACAATAGTATTTGAAACTACAATTTGCCATCTATGATTCTACAACTCTCTATCTTGATTTAAATGATGATCAGATATACCAGTCTCATCTCAGATCTAGTCAAAACTGAATGCCTCCCCCAACCCAATCCCTCTGCAGGACTTCCCCACCTCAGTAAACTACAGCTGGCTCCTGTGCTCAAGTCAGAACTCTGTGGCCATACTCCAACTCTCCCTTCCTCTGTCTCCTACTTTCATCGCCCACCAAATCTTCTTGGTCCTTCTTCCTAAATCATACATGAGTTGGTCAACTTCTCTTCATCATCCTTTTATCCAAGACCCATCACCTCTTGACTGGCTCAGTGCATTTCCCCACATCCAGGCTTGCCCCATTCCACCCATTCTCCCTTCAACATCCAGAGTGCTCTTAAAGTGCAACCTTGCCAGGCTATTGTTTCCTTCAAACAATTTGCATGATGGAGGCATCATGCAGAATCTAGATTCTCCAACACCTACTTAATGTTTTATCCACTTTAGCTCACTCAAATGCAGCCACTTTGGACTTTTTCCAACTCCTCAATTTCCCAAGCTCTTTCTATATCTATTTGTGTTAGTTAGATTCAGTTGTCAACTTGGCCAGGTGAGCATACCTAGTCTTGTTGCTGTGGACATAAGCCAATGGTACGTGAACCTCATCTGTTGCCAATTGCATCTGTAGTCAGCTAGGAGGCGTGTCTGCTGCAATGAATGATGTTTGGCTTAATTGGCTGGTGCTTAAATGAGAGAACGCAATGTAGCACAGCCTAAGCAGCTT
>PVIY010009646.1:16749-71983 GCA_004026745.1 Myrmecophaga tridactyla
CCCTGGGGAAAGTTGTTGGAACCCAAGGGCCTGGAGAGAAGACCAGCAGAGACCATCCTGTGCCTTCCACGTAAGAAAGAGCCTCAGTGGAAAGTTAGCTGCCTTTCCTCTGAAGAACCAACAAAATAAATCCCCTTTTATTAAAAGCCAATCCGTCTCTGGTGTGTTGCATTCCGGCAGCTAGCAAACTAGAACACTATTTTCCTGATATTTGGGTTCACCCTCTGGAACGCTCTTCCAATGATGTTTTCTGCTCATCCATCAGAAATCTCCTTAAATAGTGTGCAGCACAACCATACTGCCTCAGTTAAGTCTGCTTCACCCCGTTATAGGTT
This sequence comes from Myrmecophaga tridactyla, assembly GCA_004026745.1. Lineage (NCBI taxonomy): Eukaryota > Metazoa > Chordata > Mammalia > Pilosa > Myrmecophagidae > Myrmecophaga > Myrmecophaga tridactyla. The sequence goes on from PVIY010009646.1 coordinate 17,085, forward strand.
CTGATGCCAACCTGAAGTTTTCGTTTCCATCATTTATCGCAATTGTAATCATTCGTCTGATTTTCGTTTAGTTTCTGTCTCCCTCGTCAATAAGTGGTAGGAGATGAATGATCACGTCCTGTGACTTCACTCTTCTATCCCCGAGTATTGCACAGTATTGACAACAAAAAGTACATGCCCAATTGTGCTGGTTTGAAAGGATGCATGCCCCCTAGAAAAGTCATGTTTTAAACAAAATCCCATTTCATAAAGGCAGAATAATCCCTATCCAATACTTTAAGTTTGAAACTGTAAGCAGATCATCTCCCTGGATGATGTGATTTAGTCAAGAGTGGTTGTTAAATTGGATTAGGTGATGACATTTGGGTGGGTCTTGATAAGTTTCTGGAGTCTTATAAAAGAAGAAACGTTTTGGAGAATGGGAGATTCAGAGAGAGCAGAGAACAATGACATAGCCACGAGAAGCAGAGTCCACCAGCCAGCAACCTTTGGAGATGAAGAAGGAAAATGCCTCCCGTGGAGCTTCATGAAACAGGAAGCCAGGAGAAGAAGCTAGCAGATGATGCCATGTTTGCCATGTGCCCTTCCAGATGACAGAGGAACCCTGACCATGTTCACCATGTGCCTTTCCAGATGGGAAAAAAACTCTGACTGTGTTTGCCATGTGCCCTTCCACTTGAGAGAGAAACCCTGAACTTCATCAGCCTTCCTGAGCCAAGATATCTTTCCCTGAATGCCTTAGATTGGACATTTCTATAGACTTGCTTTAATTGGGACATTTTCTCGGCCTTAGAACTGCAAACAAGCAATTTATCAAATTCCCCCTTTTAAAAGCCACTCTGTTTCTGGTATATTGCATTCTGGAAGCTAGCAAACTAGAACACCAATAAATATCTGATGACCCACTGATAGATGAATGAATGAAATGGACAAATGAATTTGAGGGAGCATGACCAGCTTTCTCTGTGCCAATTACATATCAATGTTGCACTTCATCAAGCATCTTCTTTGGTGTGGTGTGTTTTTCTTTTTACTTCTCCTTCTAGGAGTGAGTATGATCTTCCAGCCTTGGCTTCCTGTGATCAACTCCAAATCCACTGGTGCCAATAGCCTCTCTAGCTGTTGCTATGGTTTCCTTTTTTGCTCATAATTAAGCTTCAGCTTAATGCATCAGCAAGTCCTTCTATGGCACAGACTGTACTCCTATTTGTAATTGCTTCTCTTCAGTCTTCTGAGAGAGAGCTCCCAGGGCATGGTGCTGCTGAAATCCTATACTCTTATCATCCCAGAGGAGAGGTTATGTGGCACGCCGGGCAGTCGATGATTCCCAGTGTTCATTAAAGGAGCATGAATCTCAGTCTCTAATGTTGATAAGGACTCTGAGGATATCACCTTCTTCAGAAAGCTCTAGCTACAAGCAGTGAGGAATTCTAGAGAAATTTTTAGAAATATATTTCCAAGTCCCTGTCTTTTGCCAGTATTGAAAGATCTTCCCCCATTAAGGAAATCATAGAGTTACATTGTCCAATAATGAGCAAGCCCCACACAGTGGGTGTCTTGGTTTATAGTTAGAAAGAGCTCAGTTTCTTTATAAGAATGTCTGAAAAGAAATTACGGCTTCTGAAAGATATATTGTGTACACAACAGTGGCTGCTTTAATAGAAGTTTCTCTGTAAATGCTAATGAGTTTACTGTGGATTAAAAAGCAACACTGAACTATATATCTGACTATAGTGCAAAGGATAAAGTTTAGGTTTATATGTGGCACCAGAAAAAAAAAATTTTTGAACAGACTTGCACAATACAAATGGTAAGCTCTAATATAAACCATGGATTATAGTGAATAGTACAATTATAATAATATTCTGTCATCAATTGTAGCAAAGGTACCACACTAATGCAAAGTGTCAATAATGAGGAGGTAGATGGGATGGGAACTCTGTATTTTCTGCATGATTTTTCCGTAAACCTACAATTTCCCATTAAAAATAAAATTAAATAGTGTTTGCCAATTCTGATTGTCTCCAAATTTAAAATGGTGATTTTTCTTCTGATAAAAACATGGCAAAGAATACTGATATATGCATTTACCAGAAAATAAGGTGGAATTAAAACTTCCAGGATTTTTCAGTATACAAAAGAATATTCAGGTCTGTATACATTATATCTAAAATGCACATTTCGCATTGCAAATAAAGTTATTTTCATTTCTCCAGGTTGGAAGAGAACTTGGCTAAGTTTAGTTGGCAGGTTTCCACATGTGGCTTACCTACTATTCTGGACTTCATCTTCACCCTTTTTGCTATAAGGGCAGGAAAATCAATCCACTCCCTTGTAGCTCAGAATTGGGCAGTCTGGGAAAGCTTTCTTTTCCTTGGTTGCTAACTGAATCGTAGCAGCCAACTCCTGGCTTCGTCCCTCCTGCTTTCCTGGTTCCTGAAGCTAAATAGCCAAGTGCCAAGCCAAGCAAAAGGTCAGGAGAAATGCAAACCATTTCTCTATTTTTTAATTATAAGAGCTGTTGTGGATTGACAAAACAAGCATGCATAAAATATGGGATTCTCACACACCACCCTACTATCAATTCTTTGCATTGATGTGGAACATTTGTTGCAATTGGTGAAAGCACATTTTTATAATTGTGCTATTAATGGCAGTTCATGGCAGTTAATGTAGTGTTAACTGTGTAGTGTGCTTCTTTGGATTTTTAAACATTTTTTTTCTGTTACTTTGAATGCAATCTAGCATTTTCCCTTCTAACCACATTCAGATATATATTTCAGTGCTGTTAATTAAGTCTACAATATTGCCCCACCATCTTCCGCCTTCCATCACAAAAACACTTCAATCATTCCAAATAGGACCTCTATAAATTTCAAGCCCCAATTCCCTATTTCCCATCCCCTGGAACCTTTATTCTAGATTCTGATTCTATGAGTTTGCTTATTCTATTTATTTCGTCTCAGTGAGATCATACAATATTTGGCCTTTTCATGTCTTGATATCATTAGGTCACTGCCTCCAATAAGCAACCTCCACATTTCCCGGCATGAAGAAAATATATGAAAAAAAAATAAAACTCTGAAGTCCCATTTTTTAAGCCATTGCAAATCAGGTTTTTCTGTTTCTTGCCCACAAAAATGTTTTAGTCAATATGTATGAACGTATTTGCATGTTTTACGAGTGTGTATGCATGTGTGTGTGTGTTTTATTGCAAAGTAGGAGACAGCATTTTAGGTGTGATTGCAGGCAAACATTTATTAAGTAAATTTTCAAAGCAAAATCTTTTTGCTTTGCAATAGGGGTTGTGGCTTTTCCCAAATTTATGAGGAAAATCTGCATTTAATTTTTACTATAAAATGTTTGATTCCTTAAAAAGACTTTAAAATACATGTAAATATAAAGTTCATAGTAATGAAAAGCAGAAATTGCTGTAACTTCTAATGTAAAATGATGAGGCAAGCTTACAATATTTTGTAAAATACCTATTTCTCTGGGTTCCATGAAAACATCACCTTATCCTAGTATTTCATTTTTAAAAATTAATGAAAACTTCTAGCGACTTAATGATGTAGATTTGCATTCACTGAGGTTCGCAAAGCATTTGTCTTACATTTAGCAGTTAATATAACTAAAATGATTTAAAGAAAATCTCAGAACTTTTCTACGGGGAGAACTTATCCTATAGATAAGTAAAGCATACATAAAAGAGTCAGCCAACATTGGTGTTTCAATTATGCTAATACCTGATACCTTCCTGCATATCTAGAAAGCTGCAATGCATTTCCACCCTGTAGGGTTGGTAGTTTTTGCCCATCAAACTTCATTAAACCTACTTCTCAGAAAAACTATTAAGGGAATGTCCTGAGACTTCTCCCAGGCGTGAGTTTGGGTCCACTTAGGGTTATGGGGATTTGCTGAGACTTTACTATTAATTTCGCCCCTGCTGTGTGACATCTTTTATAGATAGCTGCAAAGATTTCCTAGCGCCATATATTACAGAGTGAAAGGAATCAGGAGGCACTGGAGAGCCCACTCATTAGACCTTTCATTTAAAGGCAAACGATACTGTGCACAAAGAAAAGGTAGAGTAAGCAGAGGAAGAGAGAGAAAGCAACATAGAGGGCAGGCAAGGATTTGGGGTTCCAGAGGGAAAAAAATGGTTCCTATTTGCACATGAATTGAACCACCAACATCTGGGTGTGTAAGGAATTTGGGCTTTTTCAGAAGGCAGTTCCCAGGTGGTGGGCACATAATCAAATCAGACTGATTTCCCATCCCATTCAACAATTTGCAAACCATCCCCTAAAAGGAATGGACCCTGAGGGCTACTGGGGAGCTTCAAATCCCCCTGCCCATTCAAATCCCTCCACATTTCCTGGTATGTGAAGAAAATACATGAAAAAAAAAAGAAAGTCCTGTTTTTTAAGCCATTGCAAGTCACATTTTTCTGTTTCTTGCCCACAAGAACTTGTCCAAAAGTAGACCTCCAACAGTGGCCAAATGGCACGTGTTCCCAATTTCCCATTGTGCTAAAAATGTCCACATGTTTAAGTACTTCTTATGGTGGTTGCACAATGGACCAAAGCAATGTACACTATCCTCCAAGATTCATAAATGATGGGGTGACTGGCACCCCCTCATCAAACACCAATCTATTTAGAAGAGAGGTGAGCAGTCTTTGATACTCAGAAACATTTGACTAAACCCATCCCCCAAGGGCTCCCTTACCAAATATAGAATATGCTGCATAGATAGTCTCTTCCAGACCTTCAAGTTGAATTCTTACTTTGCTGCCACAAGTGGCATCCTCTTTTTCCTCCTGGGAACTGGATTTTTTTAAATGGCAAGTGAAGTTCCACCACCAGACCATAATCTCTTCAAATAGGAAGATGACAGCTTTGAATTGAGGGATCCACAGGGCTACCAGAAAAAAATACAAGATATCCAGTTAACTTTTAATTTCAGATAAACAATGAACAATTTTAGCAGTCATACATCCCAAATATTGCATGGGGCATACTTAATCTAAAAAACTATTGTCTGAATTCAAATTAGACTTTTGATTTGTCTATCTGGCAACCCTGAGCGTGTGGGGCATTCTTTTCACCATACAGTTCTTAAAACTTGCATCTCTGGGTCTGTCTACAATCTGCTTCCCCTTCATGAAAGAAAATGTAAGCCACTTTCCACTATGTATAGTAGAGTCGATAGTGTCCCCCCCAGAACCTCAGAATGCAACATTATTTGGAAATTGTATCTTTTCAGTTGTAATTAATTGGAGATCTTAAGATGAGATCCTCCTGGATTGACAGTGGGTCCTAAATCCAATGGCTGGTGTCCTTACAAAAGGAGGAGAGGACATAAGGACATAGACACATACAGAAGGAAAACAGCCATGCAAAGATGGTGGAGAGATGGTGGCAAATCCAATGGCAGTGTCCTTGCAAAAGGAGGAGAGGCTAGGGTAACTCTCCAGAAGCTTACAACCTCCAGATGGGTCCCTGGACCAGATAATTCCTGAAATGCAGAGGGGCCAGCCCCACCAGAATATCAACTAGTTCCATCCCCCTACTGCATATTATCGACAACCCCTTCCAACATGAAAACATTAGGATGGGCTTAGTCCAAATACCCCTAAAGAGAGAAAGAAAGATTAAAGGTGATGGTGCAGTTATACAGAGAAGTTTGAGTTTAATAAACGAGTATGCTTGCTGGATCAGTATATTGATATTTCTTTTAGCCTCCAGTATCTCAGAGCACCTAGAATTAAAAACCTAAACCTGTGGAACTGAAACCCATACCGAACTCTGAAATCTGTTCTACAAATAATTGTTGCACTGTGCTTTGGAATTTATTGCTGTTTTGTATATATGTTATTTTTCACACAAAAAAAGAATAAAAAAAGAAGAAAGAGTAAAATAGAGAAGATAGGATTTAATAAATGAATATGACTGTTGGATCAATATATTGATATTTCTTTTATTCTTCAGTGTCTTAGAGCAGCTAGAAGAAAAATGAAAAATCGTGGAACTGTCCCCCATACCTAACTTTAAAATCTGTTGTATAACAACTTGTTAAAACGTACTTGGAAATGTATTGCTTTTTTGTATATATGTTATTTTTCACAATTAAAAATAGTTAAAAAAAAAAAAAAGGAGGAGAGGACACAAGGACATAGATACACACAGAGGGAAAACAGCCCTGCAAGATGGCAGAGATGGTGGCAAATCCAATGACTGGTGTCTTTGCAAAAGGAGGAGAGGAAATGGACACATACAGAGGGCAAGCAGCCCTGCGAAGGTAGAGATTGGAGTGATGTAAAGATGGTGGTAGAGATTGGAGTGATGCATCCACACGCTGGGGAACTCCATGCATTTCCATCCACCACCAGAAGTTAGAAGAGAGACCTGCAGAAAGAATCAATCTATTGTGCCTTTTAATTTCCAGCTTCCAACCTCCAAAACCGTGAAGAAGCATCTGTTGTTTTAAGCCATACCGTCTGGGGTAATTTCTTATGGCAGCCCTAGGAAAACAAAGCAATGAGTCTACAAAGACGTGAACTTACACGGCTTTAGTTTCTTCCAGATGCTACCACCAAACAACCTTTATCATCATGATCTAGGAAAAGACGCGGAGATAAATTTCCAAAGAGCTTAGATTTCTTGAGGTCCTGCTTTGTGTCGTGCAAATTATGGACATGATCACGTGCGCTATGGCATTCAGTTTTCACAATAGACCTTCAAAAGTAAGAAGCAGAAGTTGCCTTGCTTATTTGCCCACTGCCATTAGAAGACACCTGAATCTACCCCTTCTGCCGAGTGCTGCCACATCCTCCCCAAACAAGAGTAGATCCAAAGCCAGGAGGATGTGTCTGCCTGGAGAAGAAGACCTGTGTCTTTTCCTTTTCCAAATGTCCTTAAAATTCAAACACACTTCTAAAAAATTAAATAGTACAGAAAATCTTATAATTAAAAAAAATTCCCTTGCCCCAAAGCTTCCCACTGCTAGTCTCTAATCATTTCCAACCTTTTTAAATGTTTATTTTGATATTTAAACCCACATTCTTAAATAGTATTCTTATACTACAATTTCAAGTTACCAATTTTACAACTGCTGGCTATTGAGGATTTGGTCTCTTGCCTCTCCAACAATACACAAACGTGCTTCCCCTCTTACCAGATTCTATATTTTTGTCACATTTTTTTCTGTAAATAATAGCATTTCCACTACATTAACCATTTTAAATAATATTATGGCATGAACCAGTTATTACAATATCTATGTCAACTTATACCCACCTTTCTTTTGTTTTTCCAGGAGTGAATAATTGCCTTCTATTTATAAATATGATTTATAACTATGAGGACAAAGTCTGTTAACACAAGGGTCTAACATATGCCTTTCAATGAATCTATTTTTCTAACTTCCAAGCACTCAGTTCATTCATTCCCCGCACCCCCTCTGGCTTCTCCAGTATATCTCCCTCTAGCATCTCTTTATCCTAGCTCCAATATAACCTGGTCAACTATCCAAGCTGGCATGCACTAAAATTCACACCGATCTCTTTGCTTCTCTCATGTCTTGGAGCTCCAAATTTCCTGCATCCATGACGTTCCCCTTTCTTGGTTTATTCCATCATTCTCCTGAAACTCAACTTGCAATATCTTTTTGAGAAAGCGTGCATGCATTATATCCCTCTTTCTGGCATAGCTCCAGGCTCTCTGCCTGAAGCACGTAACAATCTATGAAACTGGGGTTTCAAAGGGAGAAAGAGTTTATTGCTATAGGAAGCAAGAAGAACAGATCGTCTATTGGCCTAATATCTGCCTCTCCAACCTGAGTAACTCCGATAGTTTTATAGTATCAAAAGAGGGTCAGGCTTTAGGATAATGAGTTGAATGCATAGAGATGACGAAGTTAGAGACAATCTAATTATTGAGCATGCACAGATTGATCAATGCCTAGTCATGGGATATATGTAAGAAAATGAGGACCTAAAGATGGGTGTAATTTTTGGTATTATATAATGAGGTATAGGTCACTTAAAGTTTAAGGTACTGTCCATGTCAGGCAGCCCAATTTTTATTAGATCTACCTTCATCTACTAAGACAGTTTAGGAATTGGGATGCATTAGTCCTGGGCTGACTCAAGTCCCTTCATTAATAAACATGAGGGGATTGTCTTTGTGATCATAAGATTCTAAAGTTGTAAAACAGGATAAGGGGGTATGAGTGGGGCCAATCCTGATTGTGTTTACAATCACAAGATAAAGGCTATATATATTATATATTCACTATCAGAGATCAAGGCAGTAGAATTATAGCCACTGGGTTTCCATAATTCCAGGTGTTTATTTTTGGCTATTCTACAATATATTAGAATGTAAGAAAAAAACAACTATAAAGTGATTCCGTCATCCTGATTGTTTGTTAATTCCTTATTTCTCAGAGTATGAATTATAAAGTTATAATACCTCCATAATTTTCTAGATAGAAAAACCTTAAATATAAGAGCTGAGATGATTGGCACAAGTTCAAGCAGGAGCTAAGGTATGGACCTGAGATTGGAACCCCAAAATACAGACTGTTGATTCTATACTCTTCCCTGTTCTAAAGTCCCGTCCAATTGCTGTTTAGAAAGCAGAGTTAATGAGGACAGCAGATAGCTATGAAGTGGGTATCCTTTGGTATTAACACAGCTCCCACTTTTTAACCCATTCTCCTGTTAATGCATGCCTCTCTTCCTATGCCTGCTTTCTCCCACATTCAAACTCACCTGCCCTATCCTATATTCAGATCCCTCTCATGGCGCATGTTTCTAAGAAAAGTAATTTTTTTTTGCATTTTTAAACAGCTCTCCATGGAGCAGTGTGTTAACCTAAAATAACACATAATAAATAAAATAATAATAAATAAATAAGGAGTTCTGGACTTTCTGGGAAGCAGGTGGGGAGAGAAAGTATTTATTGATAAGAGCAGCCCTCCATTAACAACCTTTTCATCGTATAAATGGATAACTCTCTTCAACCAATACTTCCCTTGTGAGTGGTGCCAGACCATGGAGCATATTTGAAGTGGATTTCCTCTCAGATGGTCCTTCAACAAATTGATGGCGGGATGGACGGGCTGATGATGCCATTGTGTCGTTCCTGAACAGCCCTCGAGGCTGGGAGAAATTCACAAATTAAACAGTGTTGATAACACTGCACTCCAAGTTTCCATTAACTAATGATTAATTCTGTCTGGCAGCAACCCCCCTGCTGAGTTGGATGGGGAGTCTCCCGAATAGCAGGAGACTCTGTAATCAACCGTTTCTATGCACAGAATACCAAATCAGTAATAAAAATTACAGGGCACTCAGAATTAAGGGGAACAGTCTGCAAGCATCTCGTCCCAAGAAATGTATTTATAATTCATTCTGACAGTAGGTTAGGAAGGAGGCTATTTTAGTAGCTGCCTAACTTTTATAATAAAGTCTTCTAAATAGGCATCTGTGGGGCATCTCCCAGTGCATGCTTAAGGCCGAATTTTCCTGCCATTCACAGCACTCAAATAACCCTTTTAGTGTAATTTAAATAATAGAGTTGAGACTTCTTTTCTATCATGAAAATTGCTTGACATTGTCATTGTCATCTGACAGTCTAACTCATCCTATGTTATCTCGAAAAAAACAGTGGGTCGAGGAAGGGAGAGAGCTCTGGAAGGATGCAAGTCTTTGTACACATCCAAGAAACATATGAGTTAAGGTTAGAAGACGTAACCTCATTAATATAGTATATCCACTTAATCAGACAATGCATTTCCAGGGAGCATTTCAACAAGGGCTGTAACTCTCCATCAGGGGCTTTAATGAACTTATGTATCAACTCCTACCTACTAATTCCAATACCTTTGTGTGATTCTCAGTGCCCGGTCTAAATATGTATTCCTCTTCAAGTATTATTATTACTTATTGTCTTTGAGTCTGACAATCTTTCCCTGTCTTTCCATTTTTGAGGCATCATGCTCTGGATGGAACTCAACATTTTTTTGGTAATCTTTGAGTATTCATGAGAAATTAAGTTTTGGTAATGGATAATGGGCCCATTTAAAGTTCTTATACACCAGAGAAAGACCACGTCCTTTAATCCCCATTCAGTATTGCTGGGTGGGAGCATTTTTGATTGTTTCCATGGAGATATGACCCATCAATTGTGGGTGGTAACTTTTGATTAGATGATTTCTATGGAGATGTGTCTCCACCCATCCAAAGTGGGGTTGCTTACTGGAGCCCTTTAAGAGGGAATTGTTTTGAAAAAAGCTTTAGAGCCACCAGAACCAACAGAGTCAACAGAATGGACAGAACCCCAGGGAAGCCATTGAAGAAGTCTGGAGAGAAAGCTAGCAGATGTTGCCATGTGTCTTTCCAGCTGAGAGAGAAACTCTGAATATCAGCAGCCTTGTTAACCAAGATATCTCTCCCTGGATGCCTTAGAGAGGACATTTTTATAGCTTTGCTTTAATTTGGACATTTTCATAGCCTTGAAACTGTAAACTGGCAATTTAATAAATTCTCTTTTTAAAAGCCATTTCTTTTCTGGTATATCATGTTCCAGCAGCTGGCAAACGAAAGCAGATGGTGGTGATGGTAGCACAAAATTGTGACTATAATAAATAGCATTGAATTATATATTGTGATGTGGCTAAAAAAGGAAATTTTAGGTTTTTTATATGTTACTAGAATAAAAATGTTTAATATATGTATTTTATAATTTTTTATATATATTTTATAATTTTAATATATATATACACATATATACATATATATATAACTGTACAACACAAACCACTAACTTTACTGGCCTATGGAATAAACCATGGATCTTAATTACTGGTGCAATTGTAATAATATTCTTTCATAAGTTGCAACAAATGTATAACACTAATGCCAGGTGTTAATAATAAGGGGTACATGGGAACTCTATATTTTCTGCATGATTTTTCTGTAAACCTACAACTCCTCTAATAAAAACAATTTTTTAAAAAAAAAACAGGAAAATTGTAAAAAGAGAGAAATGTTTCTTCAGATTTTGAAGGACAAGTTTGAAACTCCATGCTCTATGTTGTAGCTACCAAATGTGAAAATAACGTTAAATGCAGCCCCACTGCATTGATTCAGGCACAAAATTGGGTGAATGTCAAGGCAATTATGCTGAGTGAAAAACACCAATTCCAAAGGTTACATCCAGTTATACAACATTTTTGAAATGACAAATTATAGACATGGAGAACAAATTTATCCTTATGGTGAACGGAACTGTTCTGTATTGTGACTATGGGGTGGATAGAGGAAACCATGTGTGAGTAAATGGCAGAGGATTAAATTCACAGGCATGCACATGCACAAATAACACAAGTAAAACTGGGGGAAATCTGAATAAGATGGGTAGTTTGCATTAATGTCGATTTTCTGGTCGTGGTCTTGACACAACTTTGCAAGATGTTATGATTGAGGTATGCCAGGCAAAGGATAGACAGAATCTCTCTTTGCTCTATCTGATGACTGCATGTGAATCTAAAATTTTCTCAAAATAAAAAAGACCAAAAGAAAAAAGATACCCTAAAAGACTAAAGTACAAAGAGGTCCAACTCCCATACATGAATTTGGGATGTGCGAATCAGGAAAACCACTTTAGAAAACTCGTTGGAAGTGTTTTAAATTGCTCTCCCTGGAATTGGACTCTAAGAGGGACTGTTTTTGTGCAGCAGGTTTATCCAGACATATTTTCTTACAATTCTGGAGATCCAAAGCCCAAAATGAGTATTATGGGGGCTAAAATCAACCTGTTGGCAGTACTGGTTCCTTCTGAAGGCTCTAGGGAAGATTATTTCCTTGCATTAGTTTCTAGGAGCCAACTGCATCCCTTGGCTCCTGGCCCCATGTAATATCAGCTTTTCTCCTTCTTCCATTGTCACAATGTCTTCTCTTTTCCTTTGACTTTGCCTTCTTCTTATGAGGACACTTGTGATTACCTTTTCAGACCACTTGGCTAAACCAAGATAATCTCTTCTTCTCAAAAGACTTAACTGAATCACACCTGCAAAGCCCCATTTGCCATATAAAACCACATTCACACATCTGGACATTAGGGTATGTTTAACTTTGAGAGGCTATAATTCAGCCTACCCCAATGACCTTGCCTGGGCATGAGAGTGAGGGAAATTTTGAAGGTTTTCATTCGTCCTCCTCCATTATAATAGTTCTTACTCCATAGACCAAGAAACTAATGAGGATTTCTGGCAATTACCAAGAATATCCATTCCAGTTACATTTCCAAAGAATGACCACTTGGTGGGTCTATGGGCCCACTGGATCAAAGCTAGCCAACCTCAGCCAGCAGTCAAACTGCTACTTGTCCATATGTCCTAACTCTAATAAGATTTGTGCGACACTTTAGTTCCTGGATCTCAAGACCCATTAGACCCTGTATCCATCAATCCAGAAAGGAAGAGCCATTCTCCTTTTTCTAGTGGACAGTTGCCTCAGCAAAAGCTGTAGGTCTCTTTGGAGAAGGACTAGGGAAATTATCACTCACTGCATTTGCTGATGTTCTTTAAGGTCCTTTCCCAATTTCAACTTGGCCTTTTCAACCAAAGGGTTATGGGTATGTCCAGAAATGAGACAAAGGATCATGGCATTTTATTGGGCAGCCGCCTCCAATTTCTTGATAGTCTTTCCCTGAATTCTTTCTTTTTTCTTCTTGTTTCTTCTACTTACTTTTTTTTCAACATTTTTTTATTGTGAAATATAACATATGTACAAAAAAGCAATAAATTTCCAAGGACATTTTAACAAGTAGTTATAGAACAGATTTTAAAGTTTAGTATGGGTTACAGTTCCATGATTTTTCATTTTTTCTTTCTAGCTTCTCCAAGACACTGGAGACAAAAAGAAATATCAATATAATGATTTAGCAGTCATACTCTTTCGTTAAGTCTTATCTTCTCTGTTATACTCCCCTTTCTCCTTTTTTTTTCTTTTTTTGTGAAAGTAACATGTATACAAAAAGTAGTTGATTTCAAATTGTATAGCAACAACTAGTAGTAGAACAGATTTCAGAGTTTGGTATGGGTTACAATTCCACAGTTTTAGGTTTTTACTTCTAGCTGCTCTAAGGTACTGGAGACTAAAACAAATACCAATATAATGATTCAGCATTCATACTCATTTGTTAAACTATACATTTTCTGTATAACTCCACCATCACCTTTGATTTTCCCTGAATTCTTTTGATTGTATAGATTAAGCAACCCCTCTGTTGGAAAAGTAATGTCATATATGGGTTGGTTGACCAGCATAAATTTGAAATAATTCTCAAGCACAGTAATCAAGTTTTATTTACTTTATGCTCCTCAGCTATGTCCCAAGTACCTAGCTCTCAGTAGGGTTTTAAGAGGATTTAAAAATATAAATTTGTGATAGTTTTAATTATAGAAAGCTGACTAAATCTTACAAAGCTTGGTAAAGAACTGAAAGTTTTAACCTTGTGATTTGATATATAATTTCTAAATTAATCTCACATTGACGAGCATACCCAATAACTATGTTATCATTTTAAATTAAGGCATTTCATGGATCCCCAAAGGTGCTTGTCTCTACAATGAGAAATAAAACGAAACAAAATGAAATTACAAATAATGACTAAGTTTTCCATTTTGGAAAAATACCATGAAATGGGTTTGCTTAAACACCGGGAATTTATCAGTTCAGTTTTGTGGCTAGAAGTACAAAATCAAGGTTTTAACATGGCGATACTTTCTCCCTAAACTCTGTGGCATTCTGTGACAGAGTGCTGGTTGTCCTTGGGTCCTTGGCTTTTGTGTCAGATAGCAATGCACATGGTGGCATCTTCTCCTTTCTCTTCCAGATTCTCTTGACTTCTAGCTTCTGTCTCATCTCCATGCCTTCTCTATAAAGCATTCTCTATATGACCTCTAGTAAAAGGACTAAGACCCATTCTGATTCAATTGGTCATACCTCAACTAAAGACAACACCATCACAAGGTCTTATTTACAATGGGCTCACACCCACAACAATAGATTACCATCAAGCATATGCTTTCAGGGGTACATGACTCAACCTACAGCAAGATCCCTAGGGGGATAGTATAGGACAAATCATGGCAAAACTAAAGGAAAGAGCATGCTAACATTTAGAACCATCCACAGGCAGATCAAGAAGCTCTACTAGAAGTTTTCTAACCAAGGCAGAATCTTTATATAGAAGGAATATTATAGAATACTGAATCAAGTAGTACAGTAGTGTCTAGAATCTAAGAATCTTTGATTGGAAGGTGTAGTATTTTACTACTTCCTCATCTTAGATTCCATGCTTGCCATGTGATGACCCCACCCACCTCCCCAACACCCCATCTACTGGACCATGACCTGTGCTGGCCCCTATGCTTAAATTCTTCTGCCTGACCATGACCATCTGGGCACAACTTCTTGCAGCCATCTCAACACTTAACTCTCAATCTCACCTTTCACCATCTTGGCGAGGTAACTCACAGCTTCCCTCCCAAATTAACAGCATTTGCATGTCTTTAAATGTAAATGACTTCCTTCCATTTTTAGATTTGCAATGAAAGGAATAAAACTTCTGCTTCAAATTCATAAATTTTGAATATTTTTCCATTTTGATTCTTGTTGCTCAAGTTGGAATCCAGTGAAACCCTTCCTTCTACCTACACACATCCAAATGCATCTTAGCAAAGTTTCAACTCCACCATGAACTCACTTATCAGAGAACTCACTTTAAATCCTTTAATTGAATATAACTTGTGGAAGGCCAATGGGTCTAAAATTAGTGGGATGAGAGTGAGTGTTGTCCTAACCTGAGCAAACAGAATTTATGTATTCTTCATGAGTTCGGATAAGTTTACCATCTTCATCAACCTCATCTTTGTCTCCTTCTCCTCCTCCTGTGACATTTTCATCTTCTTCCTCTAACCTTATTTAATTTCCCATTTATATTTAGCTGATTATTTCAGCTCTCTATTATTTGCAATAGCAAAAATCCAAAGCAAGCTGAGTGCATTACTTTAAGGAATTAATAAAGCTTCATATATCATGGTTCCCTAAAGACATACTATTAAAGAACAAAAACACTATACCAACTTAAATTGGTGATTGAGAATTTTTCATTTAAAAATCATGGATCATTTTTAAATGATCATGAAAATATTGCCAAATAAATTAGGCAGGAACAAATGAAAACCATCAAGAGGATGATGAAAATCTTTGAATATGTTTAAAAGCATAAGAGAATAAAAAAGCTTCTACTCCTTCCCACTCAAAAACCCTCCAAGATGAAAACAAGCCACTGGAACGTTCAATTCTACTAAATCACTGTTTTAAACAAAATTACCATTCTAACTGAATTTTCACAAAATTTCTATGTCTTTGCCATATATTTGATATTTAAAGGCTCATTGTCTTGAATCATCATTTAATTTTTCATGTTTGGCAAAGTGCTTACAAACTTGAATTTGGGAGCCAGGACTCTAAGAAGTGAGCCATAAGAGAACCGAGTAAGGTGTAATACTTACTCTGTGTCAACATGGTGGTGATATTATTGTTATAAGGATTAAATATGTTTGAAAGGCTATTTCCATCCCATACGTACCTCATCAACTCCAATATCCTTCAACTTCCTAAATCACCTCCACCTAGGTAATTTGATTAGCCCCATAAACATGGGCTATAATTTGCTTGATTAATTCCTGACTGCTTCCTTGTGCCTCATTCATTCATTCATCGGTATCACTGTGGCTTCATTCATTCACCTAGCAACAACCTGGCACTATCCATAGAATGTTGAATAGATGTGAGATCAGCTCACAACTCTAATCAGAGAACCAGAATTGAGAACTCATAGGATAGCATGAGAAGTTCAGCCACATATTTAGGGACCCATTGGAGAGGAGCTCCCAAAGCCCCCTGCCATCCCATCTCTACTGCATTTCCAAGATAGGCAGGAGTGCTCCTTTGGAAACCCAGTTACATGCTAAGGACTGATCCAAAATATATACGGTCAGCATTTCTCCTTGCTGCAGGTGGGACAAAGGTTGCTGGTCAAGGGTTCCAAGCCAGTGCTGAAATAGGTGAACTGACTTTCCTAATGACCAAATAACAAAAAGCTCCACATGCATTAGTGATTTTCTTGACCAGTGATTATATCAACAGGTTGCTTGGGTGTCATGTCATCCTAACTCAAACACGTGGCAAGGGGAAGTTCTCTAGTTGACTTAAGCTCAAAATACCTAAAACCTACATAAGTTGACTAATACAATGAACATATTTTATTTTATATATTCCTTGGATCATAGTTCGGAACCTTCTCTGAGGGACGTGGCAAATAGTTCATAAAAATGTTATGCTGCAGAGATAAGTTAATTCTGCAAAATTAGCCCTATTTTGGATAAAATTCCTACACGGGATAGGTCTTCTTTCACACAAATGAACATGGTTCCAACTTCCAAGCCAGGACTTTTATGTTGGCATGTTTTACCGTCCTTGCTTCAAAACCAGGAATTTTACATTAAAACATTTCTCCCAGCCAAGGTGGTCCTGGGTGGGGAAATTGGGCATGTTGCTAGCAAGAAACCCCAGACTGCAGAGAAAGCAGCTGATGAAGAGTTTAATAATTTTTCTTGAGGTTGTATGACTTATTTCTTAATGAAAACGCTTGTAGTTTCTGCAGAAAAAAAAAGAGAATGAAGCTGATGTTTGACACGGGATCATGAAGGATATAATGAGTATTGAGAACTTAGAGAATCAGAAGAAAACAAAAGTAGAAAACCAAGTGGTGTTTTTCTCCCACTCAGCAGCCAGATGGAGCTTTAGGCAAATGCAAAGCACCTCTGTTCCACGGGCTCCAGATCTCAGAAGGGCATGCTTTGAATCTGTGGCGAGTAGAAAATCACCCTCTATTTTTATTATTATTACTATGAAAACATCATCATTGTCATAAATTCATCATCCTCGTCATCATTAAAGTAGCAGAAGTTTTAAAAATAATTTATCGAGGTGAAATTGACGTCACATGAAATTAACCATTGCGCAACCATCACCACTACTTACAAAACAGCCTCATCATTCCAAAGTGAAACCCTTCTCCCGTGTGCTGGTTTGAAGCTGTTATGCACCCCATAAAAGGCCATTAATCCATCCATGCGGGTGTGGAGCTATTGTTGGATGGGACCTATTGATGAGGTCGTTTCCATGGAGATGTGACCCAGCCCAATCAAGGTGAGTCTCCATTGTCTTGCTGGAGTTCTTTGTGAGAGGATGAAAGAGAGATGAAAGTCAAAGAGCTCAGAGAAGCTAAGAAATGAGATCCAGAGAAAATCCTCTGGAGGAGAGAGAGCACCATTAAACCAGAACCCAGGAGAGAAAGCCCAACAGACATCACCAGGTGGCTTCCCACGTGAGAGAAGAACCCGATTTCAGTAGCCTTTCCTCCGAGAAGGTCTCTTCCTCTTGATGCCTTGATCTGGACATTTTCATGGCCTTATGTCTGTAAATTTGTACTCTAATAAATCTCCATTGAAAAAGCCAACCCATTTCTGGCATATTGCATTCCAGTAGTTCTAGCAAACTGAAACACCCATCAAGCCGTTCTCCATTTCCCACTTTCTCTGCCTTCCCCATTCCCTGGCAACTGCCAATTTGCTTTAGGTCTCTGTGGATTTATCTATTTAACTATTTCCTATATATGGAATCCTACAATTTGTGTCCCTTTCCTCCTTGCTTCTTTCACACAACAGTTCATTGTTGCCGCAATATGTGTCCGAACTTCATTTCTTCTTATGGCTAAATAATACTCCATTTTCTGAATGGATCACAGTTTGCTAATCCATTTGTAGCTGATGGACATTTGGCCTGTTTCCACCTTTTGGCTATTGTGAATCATACTGCTATGGACATAGATTTCTTGGAGTACCGGGCTTCAATTTCTTGGGTACATAAACATAAGAGTAAAATTTCTGAGTTGTATGTATGATAACTGCCCACAGATTTTAGCATGTTATATTAACATGTAAAGGGTCTAAAACAAGTCAGTTGAGGATTAAAAAAATAATAAAAAAAAATCTCAGAGCAGACAATAGTTTGAAGAAAATGTCCCTTTCCTTGAAATGAGAGTCCTTTTACTTATTCTAGGAAATGTCCCCTTTTTCTCTTTTTATGGGGCCTGAGTTTCATCCTTTCTGGTGTAAGAGATGCACCTGGCAAAGGGGCTTTTCTGTTTCCAGATGTGCAGAGCTTCAGTAAACTGCATTTCTCCACTAGGTTACTTGCCAAGAGTCTAAAGCTTTCGCCTCGTTCCAGTGAATGGTGTTGGAGGAACCAACCTTCCCTCCCAAACCACATTCCTGGGGCATGAGTTAAGAATTCTGGAATGATGCTAAATAAAGGAGACTCAGTAAGTGATGGCTTCTATAGGATATGGCCTGTCCCCATTGAGAAAGCCCTATAAATCTGCTTTCAATGGTTCTATAGCAGCTCCCACTTCACTCACCTTACACTGTAGAATATTCTCAAAGATAAATCACCCAGGAAGTTTGACTCACATAGTTACAACTTAGATCTGAGGCTAACTAACTCAAACAAAGTGACCTGATATTTATTCCTGCTTGGGGTTGCTATTCTAAAAATTTAACAGACAGTGCAGCTGGTCATAGTAATAGAGTCACATCCTGGAGGCCTCTGGAAGGCTGGTCATTGCCTCCTCCGGACCATGAAAGAGTTGGGGGGGGGTCTCAGGGCAAAGTGGACATCCAGGAGGGAGGTTTGAGGCCAAGGCTCTTTACCTCCTTATGCAGAGACATTTCAATATTTTAAATTGGGAGAAGGGTCGTAGCAATGGGCACGCATTGGCAGACCAAACCTGCTTCTACTCAAAACTACCCAACCCCAAAACTCAATGGAAATGTTGAATGATTTGCAAACACAAACAACTAGATCTCAACCTCTGAGGAAAGAAATGGCTGTGTGTCTACTACTCCAAGCACTCTTCCGAGGTGGAGAACACGGGAGAATGAAAAGTGTTAATGTTCTGACAACCAAATCTTTACTCATTGCATAGAATGTTCCAGTTTCTCCCCCAGGATGGAAAATTACCTGCCAAATGAACCCCAGGAAAGTTACATCTTCCTGAAGCTTCTCCATTCCACTCAGCCCAGGAGAAGCAAGTTTTGCAGTGAGAAAAAAAAAATCTATGAACTCCCCCATCACACAAACTTACATATCAGTATATGCAAACCCTGAAGCAATTAGAACAGGCATGGAAATAAAGGTTCCCCTTTCCAGGAAAGCAAGAATGTCGAGGCCTGAGAAGTGGTCCCAAAACTCACTCTCGTGGTTGGAGAGTTTCTCCAGCTCATCCACAGTGATCTAACGTCACGTGTGTTCTGAAATCAAATCCAAGGATCTGTAAGCTGCTTCTGGTTTCCAGGGACCCAGTTTAAAATTCAAATTCATTTGAGCCCTGGGGAAGCATTCCAGAAAACCAGGGATACACACGTATGCTCCCAGTAGAGGAGAACCCAACAACGCCATCTTGGTTGACCATCAAGCATGGATGCAGAACACAGAAATACAACCAATACAAGACTCATGAACTGCATAGAAGAAAGGGAGATGAGATCTTGGAAATTAGCTCTGGTCCTGATTTCCAGCCACCAGTGGAAAAATAGCAGCTTTCCTTTGTCAACCCCCTACCTCTGCCCCTACCCCCAGGCTCAGGCTGCACAACGGAAGTCTCCCGCAGCAACGACTTATACCATTTGTCTTTCCCTCTACAACTGTTAAATCTAGTAATTTGTCTTAAATGCCCCCTTCGTGAACTTGACAACTTCCCAGAACCTAAAGAATTCTCTGATGCGCTGGGTAGCAATATTAACAAATCTGAGGTTTTTTTATATCATTGTAATGATATATGTCAGCAATTGGAACCATGGCTAGAGAGAGAACAGAGAAATGCATTTTGTTTTGTAAATGGAAAAAATATTAATTTAATCTGAAAAGGAGTTGAAGGCCCTCTGATGGAAATGACAACCCCGAGCTAACACCCACTGATACTTGGCCAATCCAACTGCAAGGCCCCAGAGCTCCCAAAGCTGAGAGTGTCCTTGCCTCTGATAATTAGCTCTCCTGTGTCAGGCATTTCACTAGGGGACAGAGACACACCTTGGTGCTTGGAGGAAGAAACAGGTGTGATTTTCCTTCCAAATCCCCTCAGAGCCCACAGGCATGTCTAACAATTAGTCTACATGCAAAATAAACACAGTGCTTCCCTGCCAGGAACTCAGCTCTTTTCGGGAAGTTTGAACATGGGAAATGCTGTATTAGATTCCTGGGGCTACCAGGTCAAAGTACTGGGGGGCTTAAAACAACAGACAAGTATTCTTTCACTGTTGGAGAGCACAAGTCTGAAATCAAGGTATCAGCAGAGCCATGCACCTTTTGAAGTTTCTATGAGAAGGTCCTTCCTTGCCTCTTTTAGCTGTTGGTGGTGACCAGCCATCTTGGTTTCCATGGTTTGTGGCTACATCTCTCCAATGTCTGCTTCCATCCTCACATAGCCCTCTTCCCCCATGTCTGTGTGTCCCTGTTTCTTCTCTTCTTGTAAAGACACCAGTCATATTAGATTTATGGCCCACCCTACTCCTGTGTGACCTCTTCTTAACTTGCCTAATTCCATCTATAATGACCCTGGTTCCAATTAAGTCCATTCACTGGTACCACCATATCCTTTTTGGTAGACAAAATGTCAACCTAAGGGCAGTGCAACAGTGGCCCAGTGGCAGAATTCTTGCCTGCCATGCCGGAGACTGGGATTCAATTCCTGGAGCCTGCCCATGGCAAAAAAAAAAAAAAAAAGGAAAAAAAAAAGTCAATCTATACACACACCAATCTTTCAAGAGTAAATGATAGAAGGCTTGAAAATATAACCCAGTTGGCATAAGAAAATATTCTCTTTTTTTCCTACTTTACACAGAGAGGGGCTATCAGAACCATGTTGGAAACAAATGAAGGGAAACTGGTCCAAGCTCAGCCCAGGGGAGGTTATTTTCTTTCCCAAACAGAAAGGTATCTTTCAGAAGGAAATTATCTTAGCTGTACCACATTAAAGCGAGGCAGTCATAAAAATATGCACTCAACCCACAGCCCACCTTCACTGAGCCTAAGCTGGGCTGCTTCAGATAATATCAAATGTTGGGGCCATATTGTTTTGGGTTTGCTTCCCCATTCCTAAAGGAGGAAGAAGGAAAAAGCACTAAACAGCCTGTGCATCTTACTGAAGCCCTGAATCTCATGTCACCCCATAATGAGTGACCTCAACTGCTGCTAAATGGGGCCCAAACACGAATCATCAGCATCACCCAAAAGCAGCTTAGTAAGAAGACATTCAGGCTCCACCAACAGGCCTCACACACCAAAATCTGAATTGAAACACTATTTCCTGGGTGACCCCAGTGCATTTCAACACTTGAGAAGCACTGTCTTATGGCACAGCATTTCCCAAATCCACAAGGTCCTAGACCAGTGTTCCCATTTAGGGGGATTCTGTCCCCCCAGGGATACTTGGTAACATCTGAGTACAATTTTTGGTTGTGACATTGTTTGGGGGGTGGGAGGTGCTACTGGTGTACAGTGTAGTGTTCAGAGATGCTGCTAATCATCCTATAATACACCACATATAAAAATGTTCTGGAATTGATTGTGTTGATGGATCCACAGATCTGTGAATACACTAAAACCATTGAATCATACCCTTTAAGTATATGCAAACAATATCTCCACAAAGCTGTTAAAATATATCTTCTTTAGTACCCACTGACAAATCTCACACTGACCCTGGCTCTTGTGACTGAAATAGCCAACCATTTCTTTTTAATCTAGGCTTTCACAGCTGAAAGGGACCCACAGATGGCATGATTCGGTTGCGCTAAGTCATGGGTTCCACAGAATCTCAGAATTATTAAGTTGCATCACGTTGGATATCCCAAAAGTTAAGGGCAGAGTGAATTCTGGTCCCCTTCATGCTTTCCAGTGCCCAGCATCCGAGTACTTTCCCATCTGTCTTTACCTTTGCGCATAGCTTGGGCTCAAGATGTTTATCTGTTCAATCGTTGTGGTGACTTTGCAAACAAACGTCTCTGCTAAGCTGTTGAAAAGTTGAAAGATGCATGAATCGTATAATCTTTATAATCTCCCTTGGGTTCCATAGAGGATAGTGCAGAAACCATAGAAGGTAGGGGAGAAATGTAGAATTAGCTGAAAAATTACAGATTAAGATCCATACTTTATACATAGAAGAGGATCACACTGGCTTAACCCTGAGAACGATGCTGGCAAGAGGCAGTCCAATTATGCATGTGCAAAAGCAGACAATCAAAGATGTGAAGAGATAATATCACTTATTATATTGTCAGAGAGAGTTGGAAGCATTTCAAGGGCATGGAGCTTCCAACACTGGGTGACAGAGTTCTTGTACCTGTCCCAACATGTCCCTGAAGTTTTAATTTATTTATTTTGAAAACAAGCTGCAAAAGTCACCAGGGAAGTCCCAAGTTCTGCAGACAATGGAAAGGGTGATGCTGAAGCTCAAACTTCCTGGTTTGCCACCCCCATGAGTCAATTGGAAAAGATCATGTTGCCAAGGACTGTACAATGGTCCAGGGTGGGGTGTTGGCCCCCCAAAAATAACTACTACGTTTGGGGCTTTCTGTCTATATGAGACAGGTTTCTCCAGAGAAACAGAACAAATAGGATATACGGGTATATGGGTGGATAGATGTATGGATGCATGATAGAGAGAGACAGACGGATGGATGGGTGGATGGATGGATGGATGGATGGATGGATGGATGGATGGATGGATGGATGGATGGATTCATGCATGATAGAGAGAGAGATGGATGGATGAATGGATGGTGGATAGATGGATGGGTGCTTGGATGGATGGATGGATGGATTTATGCATGATAGAGAGAGAGAGAGATGGATGGATGGATGGATGGATTCATGCATGATAGAGACAGAGAGAGATGGATGGATATATGATACTGATAGAGAGAAAGGGAGAGATGAATGGGTGGCTAGATGAATGATAGATATATAATAGATATAGATAGATGATAATAAATAGGGTTGATGACTGATATATAAATGATAAATAGGCAGATAGAAGATGGATATAGATTGATAGATATATAGATAAATTAGATGATAGATTAGATTACATAGATGATAGAGTGATATTCAATAGATAGAAAGAGAGATGCAAAGATTTATTTTAAGGAATTGGCTTACATGATTGCTGGGGCTGGCAAGTGTGAAATTTGTAAGGCATGTGGGCAGGCTGGAAACCCAGGCTGGGTTTTATGCTGCGGTCTTGAGTCAGAATTGCTTCTTCTTTGGGAAACCTCAGCTCTTTGCTCTTAAGGCCTTATTGATTGGACAAGGTTCACCAGCAAGGTCGGTCTCCTTTCCTTCAGGTCAATTGATCGTAGCTGCTAATGGCCTCCACAAAGCACTAGCACAGCGCCACCCAGATGACTATGTGATGGAATAATTTGGGACTATGGCTCCAGCCAAAGTAATACAAAAGACAACCCAGCCCAACAGGCTCAATAGGGTAACCGTAATGTCAGGCCTTTAGCTCCTCGTTTTATAACGACAGCAAAAATGATGACGCTGCACGCATCATCCCTTGAACACTACTCTGATTATAAACAAGTAGATTCCGTATAATCCTCCATAAACTACCTGAAAATAATACACAGGTATGTATCACAATTGACTGTGTTACTGAAAGAAGTAACTCTTTCAGCTGTGACTTTAAAATGGGTGCCTATTTCCTGATACCCATCAAATCTTCCAGTCTTCCTTATCTAAGATTTTTCTTTGCTGGCTCACACCCTGCCTCACCTGACCCTAAGGTGTACACAGCCTTATTTCAGGTCATGCATGCTCATTTCAATGAATTTGGTATTCCCTGTCCCACACAGAATGCAGCTTTACCTCTACAATTCTACAAGCTATGCTGCTTGCGATAAGAGACTTGCACGCAATGCTGACGCTGGAGGAGCATCGTTCCTTCACTTTTGCAACTCACTCTGGAAAAAAAGAGAAATAAAGCATCTGCTCTCTGATCCTGTCCCTCATAGGCAAAAATCTCAGAGCAGGTGCTGTGGGAGGTTCTAGCCTCAGATAAAGAAGTGATGCTTGAAGAAGCATGCAGAAATGAAATCCAGCATTAGGAACCCAGGGCCAGGTGATGGAAGCTGGAGAAAGCATACCAGGGTGCCGAACAGACACCAGAAAAATTACCCTTAGCTAAAGGAATCTTGGCTCAGACCCTTTGCATGGAGCACAGCATTCTTGGCCAGGAGGGAGAGAGGCTGAAAAAGATCCAGAAGCATTATCAGAGGTCAGAGGTCAGAGGTCTCCTGCCCTTCTTGCACCGTGAATGCACTCAGGTAGAATGCCCTCAATCTCCAAATGTGCAAGAATTCACCAAGGGCATTACACCTGATGCTCAATGGATGGAGGTGGCTGAAGGACACACTGACTGAGAAGTGGAATGGTGAACTGTGGTGTATGCATGTGCTGGAGTATTGTGCTGCTACAGAAAGAAACGTAATCGTGAGGTATGCAATGAGGTGAATGAATCTATGGGACATTATGTGATTGCAAAATAAGCCAGAAACAACAGAGTAAATATTGTATGGTCTCATTTAGAAAATACTTATAAGAAACCAGGGAGCTAGATTGTAAGCTCTTATAGCAGTCACATTTAGTCCAGAGCTGTAATTCTTATTCCTGATTTTGAGAGGCTGTGCCATATATGTACAACCTGATATTTCCCTGGAACTTTGGGTACCTGTGCAACCCCTAAGACTCAGAGTAGGAATTCTGCAGCTCTGAAAGTCAGCCAGCATTGCCACATGCAACAGTAGTTAAAGAAATGGAAAAAGAGATCAGGCTTCGGTTAGAGATATGAACAAAATCAATCAGGTAGGGACTAAGGTAAGTCAGAATACACAGAAAGGGAGGACATTGTCTATATTTTAGAACTTCACCTACATAATGAGACCAAAGGAGGAGAGGTTTGTGTTCTGCAAAACCTCAATTTTCTTTAGCACCTAATCTAACTCGGTTTGCCTGGATAGATCATTTAAACAACCCAAACGTATGGAGCCCAGAATGGGAATAAGAGTTTGTAATTCTTTATAGCTTAATGTAATACCCCATACATCCTAGAGTATGTTGAGCAGATAATTAAAAGCATTGGCAAAGACTCTTGAGGGGTGGGAGGAAAAATATGGAACTATTAAACTTTACCATTAGGGAAACCCCTAATACAGTGGGATTTCAAACATTAGGGACACCCAAATCAATAGGGCAAGGCCTTGTTCTCGAGGCTTGCTATCATGAAACTTGTGTAAGGTAGCAGAGAAGCTTAGCCTACCTATAGATATGCCCAAGAATTACTTCTGGAGGGCCTCTTTTGTTGCTCAGATGTAGCTTCTCTCTCTAAGTCCAACTGTGCAGGTGAAATCATTGCCCTCCCCCCTACATGGGACATAACATCCAGGGGTGAAAGTCTCCCTGGCAATGTTGGACATGACTCCCAGGGATGAGCCTGGCCCTGACACTGTGGGATCAACAATGCCTTCCCGACAAAAGGGGGGAAAGAATTGTGACAAAATAAGGTATCAGCCCTTTCCAACATGAAAAACTTAGAATAGGCATAGGCCAAATACCCCTAAAGATTGGGAGAAAGATCAAAGGAGAAGGAGGAGTTAAAACAGAGAAGATAGGATTTAACAAATGAGTATGACTGCTGAATCATTATGGTGATATTTCTTTTAGTTGCCAGTAGTTTAGAGTAGCTAGAAGTAAAAACCTAAAATTGTGGAACTGTAACCCATACCAGACTCTGAAATCAGTTCTGTAACTAATCGTTGCGGTGTGCTTTGACATTTATGTTTTTTTTGTATATGTGTTTTATTTCACATAGAAAGATTTCTCACCATGGCAGAAGTGATGGGGAAGTCAGAAGTAACTTCTGTGCAATACTATCAGATTTCTCTGCCACCCACATCAGTTTAATCATCTAACTCCTTCATGAGCTGACAGTAACCCACACCAATCTGGAAAACTCAGACAAGCCAAGCATCCCTTATCTTCATTTTGTTGAATTATCAGGCTCCTGGCTTTATCTTCTAGTTGCACAAAAATATATATGGACAATGTGAAAGAGTTCACAGTAGATTAATTTCTTCCCTCCCCCTTCCTTCCTTCCTTTTGTTCATTATTTCTTCCTTCCTTTATTTTTTCTTTCTTCCTTATTTCTTTTCTTTCTTTTCCTCCTTCCATCCTTCCTCTCCCTCCTTTCTTCTTCCCTTCCTTTTCTTTTTGTTCATTCTTTCTTACTTTTTCTTCTTTCTTCCTTCCTTCTTTCCTTTCTTTCTTTCTTTCTTTCCCTCCTCCTTTCCTTCACTCATCCATTCCTTCCTTCTTCCCTTACTCTCCTTTCCCTCCTTCCTTCCTGCCTTTCTGCCTGTCTGTCTTCCTTCCTCTTTCACTACAACAGCATGAATAAAGTATGGCAACTGATAAGTGACATGTACAAAACTAATAACAGTGAGCAAAAAAAGAGGGGTCGTGCTAGTTGAGAAATGATTCTGGAAACACCCAGCCTTTCTGTTCCAAAATTGAGTAGAGGTTGAAAGATACCACACTGTCAATTTAGAAAACAGTCTCAATTATAGGACTACACAGTGTGCCCCAACGAATTGAAAACAGACACTTGAACAGATACTTGCACACTGATATTCATAGCACATTATCCACAAGAGCCAAAAAGTGGAAACAACTGAAGAACTGAAGTGTCCATCAAAAGATAAATGGATTAAGAAATTGTGGTATATACATGTAATGAAATAGCACACCGCCATAAAAAAGATGAAGTTTTGATACTTGCTATAACAAGCCTAAGTTCCAGCTGCCAAAGTCAATATCATACAATTGGCTTCAACAATGGAAATTTGTTGGCTCATTGTTTTGAGGCTAGGAGAAGTCCAATATTGAGGCATCAGCAAGTCGAAGCTTTCTTCCAGAAGACTGAGGCATTCTGAGACTGATTGCCTGCGCTCCTTGGTTCTTGCTTTTCCTTTTGGGAGTGCATATGGCGGCATCTTCTCCTTTCTCTTCCAGTTTTGTGGCCTTCTGCCTTCTTCCCCTGGTTTGCTCTTATGTCTAAATTTCCTTCTGCTTATAAAAGACCTCAATAATCTGGATTAAAACCCAATCTGACTCAGGTGGACCACACCTTAGCTTCTTGAAGAGAATGGGTCTATACCCAACAAAGCGTGGACAATGACTCATCTGAGCATACCGTTCAATCCACAACATAGAAAGCATTACACTGAGTGAAAACAGCCAGGGACAAAAGCACAAACATTGTACAATTCCATTTATATGAAATGTCCAGAATATATAAATCCATAGAGAGCAGCAATAGATTGGTGGTTACCAGGGGCTGCTTGGAGAAGGGTTGGGAAGGGACTGCTTAGGGATAGGGGCTTCCCTTGGGGATGGTGAAGGCTTTAAAACTACACGGTGGTGATGATTTCCCAGCATTGTGAATGTTCTAACTGCCACTGGATTGTAGACTTAAACAGTAAAAATGGTGAATTTTACCATAATTAAAATTTAAAACATGCTGTCTCAAAACTTCTGAAGCTGTGAAGCAGGGAAAAGTGAATAGTCAAGGTGCCATTTTTCCTCTGGTCTCAAGTTCTGTGTGTCCTTAATACGGTATGCCCTTTTAAGGAGAATTTTGTGGGATTTAGGTCAAGAGCTGAGAGCCAAAAGGAAACAGTGCTCTGTGCTGAGCCTCTGGGCAGAGCCTTCTCACCATTCCCATTTTTCATCTGCCTGTGCACTCTCTGTGCCCCTCTTAGCCCAGAGACTCCAGCAGCCCTCCGTGCAGCCGCCACCTGTCTGTTCCAGGGCTTGGGGCAACGGCACACATCTCCAAAGAAACCCCCGGCAACACCTGGGCACTGGGAGCCACCTGTCCACATCTGCGTCACAGGGAACACTCCTCCCCAGGGGCCCACTTGCCCTCCTGGGTATGGAAACCCCGTAAGCAGTGCCCCAAGTTTATCGTTTCAATGCCAGACTATCTCCTAAGACCGCCTTCCTCTCCGTTGGAATCCAACCTTCCCTAGAGTTTCTTTAACTGGGTCCTCAACACAAATAAAAACACCAGCCTTCCCATCATGTGCCCGGGACCCCATCATATTTACTGGAGCACAGGGGAAGGTGCTTTCCACCAAAAAGGCTGTTGCTTTCTCCTCCCTGAGAGAACTCTGAAAAGGGAATCCTTGCAGGCAGGGAAGGTATGAGAGCAGATTCAAGCCCTGCAATGACCTGCCCCATCTCCTAACACCTCTTGTATCTCTGGACCCACCTGGCTGTAAGAACAAGCTCAAGCACTATGCTCTGTCTGCAGCAATGCCTTTGCAGACAGATCTGGGGCAGGTCTTCAAAAAAGGTTGCCTTCAAAGGGAAAATACAGGGTCTCTCCTTTTCCAAAGCACCCCCACCCCCCTCCAGTCCGGGCCACTTTTGAAAAGGAGTGGCGGGATTAGGTTCCATCCCTATTGCACCTGCTTTGTTTGGAGAAGTCCTAGGGGAATCTCCATGGAGCCAGCTCCCTCTGTCAGCAACACGCCCTCTCCTTTCTCCTCCTTTACCTCTTTCAAAGACGTGTCCACACCAGACGCCACAGGAGCCTTAATTCAAGGCCTCAATGTAGCCGACAAGAGAATTTCTTTTAAAACCTGTCTGCCAGGTTGCGTTGCAAGAGAGCGACCTGTGGATTAAAAAACATGTAGGGTAAAATAAGAAAAGGGTTTTAATGTTTATTTTGGTGGGGCACCAGGCAAAAGCTTGAAGGTAAAATAGAAACCCTAGGAAGCCGCCAAATATGAAGCTTTGCTCCCCGGTCCTTCTAAATATGCCCTCTAAAATAGAGGTCGATCCTCAAAAATGTCTTTCCAATGGCTGTTTATTTTCTAAGTTTGGAAGGGTGCCAAGATGTGTGGTGAAAATCCCCTGGTGGAACACCTAAGCTTACCAGGAGTAATTTTATGTGCTGCTCATTAATTTAAAAGTCTATCTTTGCAAATTAAGGCATTTTCCAAGGGCACAATAAGACAATTAAGAGGGAAAAACCAGCTCTGGACCTGGTTACGTTTTCTTTGTCCACCTTTTAGTTTTATATGTCATTTCAAAATCAAGTTCATCATTGATAACAGTTTCAAGAAAGTGCTTTCTTGGCCAGTTTTAAATTTCTTACTCATATATTTTAAATTATCTTGGAAGATACATTTACTTAAAAGGTTTTGTCTGAAATATTATTGATTGGATGGTTTTCTCTTTAAATCTGTGAACAAGAAAATCACTCCTGTGAATCTTCCTAAATTTAAAAGGCCAAGACAGAGAAGCATTTCTCTCCCATGCCTCCCTCACTTCCAGGCAACAGGGTTATTCTGTGCCAAGTTATTATGAAATAAATTATAATATTGGAACGCTCTGCCCCTGAGGGAGTTGACATCTCTCTTTGGATGGAGAGGTCCAGAAATGTCCTCCTCATACTGAAAATCCTATCCAAAACCCTGGCACCCTGGGGGACCCCTTATCTCTGGAAAGTCACCCCTGGAATCTTGGCATTGAGACTTTACTGATCATGACTCGCTTCCGTTCCAGGAGTCATAAGGAAAGTTGAAAGATCATCTTGGCAGCATAGCTAGAGTTCCAGTGAGCTTCCAGACACCCTCCCCATCCAAGCGTTGTCTCTGTACACAGGGAGATGTCACAAAGCAACTTGAAAATCCAACAGGTCTCTATTCACAACTGCTCTGTGACCAGGGGTGAGGATGGGTGGTGGAGTGCAGTAGCGTCCAAAACAGAAGTGGTTTCTACCCTCATGGAACCCACATTCATGCCTTCAAGGACCTTGCATGGAAGGAAGCTCAGAGAGAAGCTGTGAGATGCTTAATCCACTTACAGTGTTGGGTTGGGGGCTCCAGGGATGATACCCATGACCAGCCCCACTCATGTCTTCTGATGAGACTCCAGCATAGATTCCCGCCAGTTTAATGTCATTGCATGAGTTACCTGTTCCCTAATAAAATCCATGTTGATACATTAACTTAAAAAGACATGTCCAAGCATAGATTGCTAACACCTAGGGCAATCCATAAGATTCTACAAAAGTTCCAGGCACTAGAGTAACGTTCCAGAAATCTACAACCTCCAGATGGGTCCCTGGACCAGATAAGTCCTGAAACCTAGAGGGACCAGCCTCTCCAGAACATCACCTAGTTCTATCTCCCTACCCCATATTACTGATGGCCCCTTTCCAACATAAAATGTTAGAAAGCTCATAGTCCAGATTTCCCTAAAGAGTGGGAGAAAGATCAAAGGTGATGGTGGAGTTATACAAAGAAGGTAGGGTTTAACAAATGAGTATGATTGCTGAGTCATTGTACTGATATTTCTTTTAGTCTCCAGCATCCTAGAATACCTAGAAGTAAAAATCTAAAATTGTGGAATTGTAACCGAAACCAAACTCTGAAATCTGTTCGACAACTAATTGTTGCGATGTACTTTAAAATTTTTTGCTTTCCTGTATATATGTTATTGTTCCCAAAAAGAAAAAAGAAACTAAAAAGTATATATTCCTTCTAGCCTCCAATAGGAGCAGCTAGAAAGAAAAATATGAGATAATGGTATGATTGCCCATGACAAACTCTGGGATCTGTTCTGCATCTACTTGTTGAAGAGTGCTTTGAAAACTATTGCTTTTTTATTTCTTTGCTTTTTATATATGTCATATTACACAATTAAAATATTAAAAAGTAAAAAAATTAAAAATAAGCCAGACCAGAAGGACAAAAAAAAACCCAAAAAAACGTAGATTGCTAGGTAATATTACTCAATTATCAGAAAGGAACAGACAGTTAAAACATGCTACCTTTTGGTTGACGTCAAGGACATTGTGTTGAACTAAAAAAGTCAATTTCAAAAGGCTGCATACTGGGGGACTCCATTTATATGGTTTCTTAAATGACACAATTATAGTGACAAGGAGTAAAGCAATGGTTGCCAGAGTTTAGGGAAGAGAAGGAGGGGTCTGCTATAAAGAGGTTGCATGAAGCAATTTCCTTGTGGAATGTAACAGTCCTGTCTTCTGATTGTGGAGATACAAATTCTACACATGATAAACTTCATAGCATTATACAGATCCCCCCTCCCCGCAAAAAAAGAGTAAAAACTGATGAAAACAACCAAATAATGTAATTTAGTTCGAAGTATTATACTCATGTGAGTTTCCTAGTTTTCAACAGTGGTTGCATAAGATGTTATACTTGTGGGAAGAAACTGACCGAAAGGACCATGGGAACCATCTTTTATTTTTGGAACGACATTGAGCCTTGAATCATTTCAAAACAAAAAGCTTAAAAGAATGAAATGAAATGGTTTTGTTAGCAAATTCCCACACTCTGGAATCAGATGAAAAGGAAAATACCAATATGTACTATTCTGAGGCTTGTTAAACTAAGGTGGGCTTCTCACAGCACGGCAGCCTTGAGATAGCCAGTCTTATTACACAAAGGCTGGCTTCACCCAGGTTGCACAAAATCTCTCAGCCCTTCTCAGACCTGGAATGAACTAGTGCAGGGGTTCTTCTGTTAAATCATCTTACAGGGGTATCCCTGTTCGAAGGATTTGGGCTAGCAAGAACCTGAATGCCACGAGTCAAGATTCTTTGTGTCCACCAAAAGAAACGTCACCACAAACCTACCAGATGCTTGGGTTTAGACCCAGATCTGAGCCAAGCACTGGGAGACTGGATTACTTGGAAAACGCACAGCATCTATAGAACTCATTTCCTTTGATCATGACACATGATAAGCCAGGAAGTCCAATATATTCTCTGCCCTTTAGTTTAATCAAGTCTTAGAACAGAGCAAACGGGTACTGTATTATTTTAGGATTCTCTAGAGAAACAGAATCAACAGGAAATATTCATAAATATAAAATTTATAAAAATGTCTCATGTAACTGTGGGAATGTAGAGTCCAAAATCCGTAGGGCAGGCTGTGAAACTGATGACTCTGATGGAGGGTCTGAACGAACTCCACAGGAGAGTCTCGCCAGCTGAAGCAGGAAGAAAAGAGAGCCTGTCTCTTCTGAATCCTCCTTAAAAGGCTTCCAGCGATTAGATCAAGCATCACTCATTAAAGAAGACACTCCCCTTGGCTGATTACAAATGGAATCAGCTGTGGATGCAGCCAATGTGATCATGATTTGAATCCATGAAATGTCCTCATAGCAACAGACAGGCCAGCACTTGCCCAACCAGACAAACAGGTACCACCAATTGGCCAAGTTGGCACATGAAACTGAATATGGTGAGTACTTTACATTTCGTGACTCTAAAAAGTGTGGGAAACTGACACTTCATAAAAGTGAAAATACATTGAAATGGCATTTATCGTTCCCCTCTTCTGCTCTATCACCCAAATCAGGGTGAACTTGTCAAGGCAGCTGAACCTGGTAGCCATTGTTAAGACTAATTCTAAGAGAATGTTCCTCTGAAGTTGGCATTATGATCTTTACCTCTCTGCTGAAGCCATCCATCTCTGTTTCCCAATATGTACCTCTCACCATGTCATCTGATCTCTGCCTACCTTTTCTGCATTTCTGTTTCCAGCATTTCTACAGCTGGCCACTACTTTTCTCACATCACACCCTATTCACCCATGCTCCTGGGGCCACCCTCCAATTGCAGAAGAAGAGTGCAATTGTCCATCTCTATCCCCGGTCTCTCCTTTTGCTTCCAAGCTCCAGCAGCTATTCAGCTTCCCTTGAATTGTCTGCAAATATCCCAAACCCATGATGTTCAAGACTGAACCCACCATTCCAAACCAGCACACTCAAAGATGAACTTACCACCCTCAAATCAGCATGCTAAAGGCTAAACCCACCATGCTCAAGGTTGAACCCACCACCCCCAAACAAGCATGCTCAAGGCAGCCTCAATTCCTCAAGCTCTTCCTCCTGGAGACCCTCCATGTCCATCCTTTGCACCACCATCCACTCACCCCATTACCCAAATCAAGGTCCTTGGAATGGCCCCTAACTTCTTCATCTCAGTTATCCCTCTATCTAGGCAAACATGAGCACACAGCTGCTGGCTACTACTTATGCTTTGATCCTTACTTCCCTCTTCCTTTCACTGCCCAAGGTTCAGTGAAGACCCTCTCGCTTTCACAGAATGGTAGCAGCAGCCCATTCTTGGTTCCCCTACTCTGATCTTAGTAGCTTCAATCCTTTTTTAGTGGATTTAGTGGATTGAATTGTGTGCCTCCCCCCACCCTAGAAAAAAGACATGTCCATCCAGAACCTGGGAATGTAAACTTACTTGAAAAAAGGGACTTTATAAATATGATTAATAAGTTAAGGATCCTGAGAAAGGAGCCTCTTTAAATCCAATGACGTATGTCCTTAAAACAGAGCTGTTTTAGTTTCCTAGGCTGCTCCAAGCAAATACAATGAAATGGTTTGGCTAAAAGAGTAAGAAATTGTTTTCTTAATGTTAGAGTCCAGGAAGATGTCCAAATCAAAGCAATGCTTTCTTCTCAAAGGCAAGATGTTGGTAATCCTTAGATTCTCTTTCACATGGGAAGGCATATGGTGGTGTCTGCTGTTCTCTTACTCCTCTTCTGGGTTTCATTGCTTTCAGCTTCTTGCTTCCATGGCTTTCCCTTTCTGTATACTCATTCTATTTATAAAGGATTCCAAAATTAGGATTCATACCTTACTTGGCTGAAGTGTGTGCCAGTTTGATTCTGTTATACTCCAGAAAAGCCAAGTTCTTTAATCATCATTCAATATTGCTAGGTGGGATCTTTTTTATTATTTCCATGGAGATTTGACCCACCCAATTGTGGGTGATAACTTTTGATTAGATGATTTCCATGGAGATGTGTCTCCACCCATTTAAAGTGAAGTTCCTTACTGAAGCCCTTTAAAAGGGAACCATTTTGTAAAAAATCTTTAGAGCCATAAGAGCCACCAGAAGCAACAGAGCCCATGCAGCCAGAAACTTTTGGAGAAGAAGAGGGAAAATGGCCATGGGGAACTTCATGAAAAAGGAAGCCTGGAGAGAAAGCTAGCAGATGTCACCATGTTCACCATGTGCCTTTCCAGTTGAGAGAAACCCTGAATGTCATCAGCCTTCTTGAACCAAGGAATCTTTCCCTGGATGTCTTAGATTAGACATTTCTATACACTTGCTTTAATTTGGACATGTTCATGGCCTTAAAATATGTAAACTTGCAACTTAATAGATTTCCCTTTTTAAAAGCCATTCTGTTTCTGATATATCACATTCCCGCAGCTTTCATACTGGAACAAGGTGGGTCATTGCTTAACTGAAGTAACCTCATCAAAAGGTCCTACTTACAATGGGTTCACACTCACAGGAATAGATTACATTTAAGAACAGGTTTTTCTGGGGTACATACAGCTTCAAACCATCACAAGAGAGAAGAGGAGAGAAACAGAGACATACAAAGAAGAAAGCCATGAGAAAACAGGCAAAAATTGGAGTGATGCAGCCTCAAGCCAGGAGCACCCGGCATCATTAAGAACTGGAAGAGACCCTCCTCTGGAGCCCCCAGAGGGAGCACAGCACTACCGTCACCTTGATTTTGGACTTCTGCTCTTCAGAACTGAAGGAATAAATTTCTATTGTTTTAAGCCACGCCGTTTGCAGCACTTTGTTAGAGCAATCTCGGAAAACTCATTCACCATTCAAATCTGAACTTGTCTCTTCCCAGATTAAGGCTTTCTCAATATCACAACAACTGTAGATATAGACTCAACTTCCTACAGTAATGGGAAACCCTTCCCTTACTCACCCAGTACCAGCCCCATCAGTTTCCCTCTTTGATTGCCAACCCTGGTCTTGCCTTTTGTTATGGATTGAACTGTGTCCTACACAAATGCATGCTCCAGGGTTTGTGGGTGTGAACCCATTTGTAAATAGGATCATCAAAGATCCTACTAAGATGAAGTCAAATGGTATCATAGGTGGGTCTTCATCCAGCATGACTTGGACCCCTGATAAACCAAGGACATTTGGACATAGGAGGAGAATTGAGTAGAAAGCCAAAGGAAAGAGATGGCCAAACCACAGAAGCAGAGACTAAGTTATAGATTGCAGACTTCAGAGAAACCTGATTCCGTTGATTCCTTAGTTTTGGACTTCTAGCCTCCTAAACTATGAGACAATAAACGTCTGTCATTTAAGCCAACCAGTCTGTGGAATTTGTCATATCAGCTCTGGCAAACTGAGATGCTTTCTCTTTACTCTTACAACCAGCCTATCTCTCCCCATTCTGCCTTGACACATATTGTCCCTTCTGGCTATACTGCATGACTGTCCCCACCTCCATGCCCCTTTTATACCTGGATAACTTCTACTCTCCCCTTAGACCTAAGGCCCCTTATCTTAGTTGGCCAGGCAGCTCTGACACATACCACGCAAGTTCATTGGGTTGAAAACAGGAAATTAATGGCTCATGGTTTTGATGCTAGAAGTCCAAAATCAAGATATCAGCAAGTCTTGCTTTCTTCCCAAATCTATTCCATTCTGATACCAACAATCATTGCGGTTCCTTGGTTTGTATCTTTGCCTCTTA
The DNA here is from genome assembly GCA_004026745.1 of Myrmecophaga tridactyla. Classification (NCBI taxonomy): domain Eukaryota; kingdom Metazoa; phylum Chordata; class Mammalia; order Pilosa; family Myrmecophagidae; genus Myrmecophaga; species Myrmecophaga tridactyla. The sequence continues at coordinate 52,932 of PVIY010009646.1, forward strand.
TCACATGTTATTGTCTCTTCCTTTCTCCTTGTGTCTGCCCTTCTGGTTTCTGATGAATTCTGACTTCTTCCTGTGGCTTTCTCTACCTTCAGGCTTCCAAATTCTTATTTTTATAAGGTGCCCAAGAATACAGAATGAGGTCCACCCTCATTCAGCTGGACCACACCTGAACTAAAATTAACATTTTCAAAGGGTTCTATTTACAATGGGTTGTCACTTACAGGAATGTGAATTAAGATTAAGAACACGTTGGGGTACATGACTCAATCCACCATACCCATCACAAAGTGTCTTCACTATATATATATATAGTGAAAAGAGTTAACTTCCTCTGGAATTTTAATCTATATTATTTATACAGTTCTTAGAATTATAGAAATGTGTAACTTCAAGACACATGGGGTTACAGTTAACCAATTACATCTTCATTTAATCACAAAATCAACTTTGGTTAGAGCTAGACAGGACAACGTTGTTTAAGATGGAATGAGAATTCTGCTTTCTTTGCTTTCATTTCTTGACCTTTCTAGAGATTCACACTGCCTTTCTTGATCATGGAATTCTATTTCCAAGTCTGGTTTATCCTCATTATTCACAGACTCAGTATTTGTGAATTTATTACTCACTGACATTTATTTATAGATATTTATAGATATAGATATATTATCATCATATAACCCCAGAATCAATACTTGTGGTCTTTCATGGAAATTCACAAATATGCTCAAAGCAGAAAAAACTCTGAGATCCCTGGTGCACCTGTACCCAGTCAAGGATGACCTTCTGACTTCTTGTTTCAGCTTGCATATGATAAACAAGTTTCCTTTTTGCAATCTATGTAGTGCCAAGCTTTTCCCTTTTCTTGGTGCTTTTCCTCTTAAAATGGCCCCCAAGTGTGGTCCTGAAGGCTGTCAAAGCCATGTACCTTATGGAGAAGATACTTTTCTTACATAAGCTCCATTCCCAGCGCGAGTTATAGACCATGAATTCCGTGCTCATGAATCAACAGTACATACAAAATAAGATGTCTTTAAACAGAAGCACACATAAAACAAGGTCATGTACTGATTGGATGATGAGAATGTCATGAGCAAACGCTCACAGGAACTCACCCTGGAACAATGGTTCATGATTCAATAATTCACTGTTCAGGACAACTCTACAGAGCATTTCGGTGAATAACAAGAGTTGATGTATTTGTCCCTACTTCCTTTATATAATCACATCAAGGGCCCAGGAAAGAGAGCAAATTTGACTGAGGGCACACTTCGTGCTTTTTGATGCTTTCTCCTTACAAGGCAAGTGTCGCTCACCATAATTTTTTTTTTTTTTTTTTTTTTTTGCATGGGCTGGTACCAGGAATTGAACCCGGGTCTCTGGCATGGCAGGTGAGAGCTCTACCTGCTGAGTCACGGTGCCACCCTCCACTCACTGTATTTTAACCACAAGGAAGCTGAGCTTCTGAGAAGCTGGGCTACCAAGAAACATGGCAGGGTTGACACTCAGCCATTCGTTTGCACAGCTCGGTTCTCACTTCCACACCACAGGGCTGCCTAAGTAATGAACAGTTGGAAAGCAAAGACCATGGTTTCTTCCTCTCGGATCCCCAAGGCACCAAGATGAGGGTCTTGCATGTAGCAGCCCCTCAATAAATAACTGCCAAATTGTATTAAATTCTGTCTCCATTAACCAAGCTGCTATGACAAATACCACCCAGTGGGTTGGCTTACACTGTGGGAACTTATTGGTTCATGATTTTGAGCCCAGAAGAAGTCCAAAATGGCGCACCAGGATGGTGATGCTATTTTCCCAAAGCCTATATAACATTCTAGCATTGGCTGCTGGTGACCCTTGAGTGCCCTTGGCTTGTGTCTCTGCCTTGCATGAGATGATGATGTCCTCTCCTTTTTCTCCTAATTCCAGCTGACTTTCCGCTTCTCCCCATGGCTCTCTCTCACTATGTCTGCATTTCTTCTGTTTATAAAGAACTCCAGCAGTTTGAATTAAAACCCATCCCACTTCAGTTGGGTCACACCTAAACTAAAATTAACATTGTCAAGAGGTCCTATTGACAACACGTTCATACCCACAGGAATGCTGATTAAGATTAAGAACATGTCTAAATTGGGGTCTGTAATCCAATCCACCACAAAAGCCCTGGGTTCTGTTGTTTTGCATCTATGCAGCTGAAATGTTGAGGGGTACAAATGAAGGTACATCAAAGTGGATGATTACATTTCACTTGCTGGAAGCTCCCCCTGCATTACTGAGGATTCTCAGCACTCCCTCCAAGCCCCCTTCCTTATTCTCTAGAAATCCTGGTGAAGAAAGAGCATCTCACTTGATTCTGGGAAGTGCCCACTCAGGATTCTTTTGCCCCCTCCTGGGCACTGAGCCCCCTCCCTGCCCACACTCCCAGGCACAAGATGTCTCTGATTCCCCAGACACAGTTACTTCTCTCCTCTGGGGTCCTCCCTGAGTCTTAGGAAGCAGAGGCTGCAGCAGGAAAGGGTGTATCAAGCCCCAGCTGTTTGTCACACCTTCATGCTCAATCCCCCAAAGTCTGTGGTTGCCCGCAGTTCACAGGGTTTCCCAGGAAAACCACGTCCCCAGCCTCTTCCCCCAGGGCTCAAAGCCTATTCTCGTGACTGATAAAGACAGAAACCACCCCTCCTTCACCAGAACCTAACTGCCCATCTCTGTCCCCTCCCCCAAAAAACAACCCTCTCTGTTCTCTCTAATCCCATAAAGCTCCCAAGAACCTGTCTTTTAACAAGAAGCCCTAATGATTCTTCACGTACACAAATAGTGACAAGTTACACCTCCCCAACCGAGCACATGTGAAAATTGAGCACACAAGTGAAAACACAAAACCAACAATTGGCCAAATTCACGTGAATCTGGGGAATGTACTGTTGATCTACAAATTGAGAAAACAGAAGGAGATCTTGCAGATATCTCATGATTTGGAGTCTGGTGTTTAAAGGACTCACAGCCATGATTCCATGCATCTCTGGGCATCTGTTACTTAGGCAAAGCTCTTTGCCATCCATTCTCTCTCTTCCTGATGCAGACCTTGTTCCTGGGAAACGGTTGCCCTGACATTCGAGACTACTTACCAACTCCCCATTGCATCAAGTGTGACTGCTAGTATTCTCAGGGCAAGGCAAGTTCTTCCTTTATTTGAAGAAGTAAAACAGGATGGACGTACAGCCCTGAAATCCTTGAACTTTAGCCATTGAACAAAGACAGTGACCCCATGAGAGTATATATTTTTTTCTTAAGTCGAGGGTTGCCATTTTCTACTTCATTTTTGAAATATCTACATTTTGCATCTTGGTGGGACTTGTGTTGATAATATGTAGATTCCAGTTTTTATATTTCAAGATTGTTACCCAAGTTCACTCATTCATTCTTTTTCTTTTTTTTTTAGGGTATGCAAGTTTTTAGTTATCTTTTATTACAAAAGTTGTATTTTCATGCAGAAAATACAAGTTCTTCTATCACTCTCCCCCATGATTAATGTTTTACTTGACTGTGGCACATTTGTTACAACTGACAGAATATTATTATAATTGTTCTATTAGTTATAGTCCATGGTTTTCATTGATGCTCCCCATTTGTGTTCTACAGTACTAAGATTTTTAAATGTTTATTCTATTACATAGAATAAGGCACACATTAATTCTAAAATCAAGACACTCTACACATAAAGAAGAGAAACATTTTCTCAGTGTCACCATAGTGTACATGGGGGAACCTCTCAGCTGATATCTTCAGCATGAGCTCATCTATTTCCTCCACCCTCTCCCTTCCACTTTTTGTTTCATCCCTTCTGACTTCCAGGAAACCCATTGACCCAGTCGAGCTATATATTAGCTCAAACTTGCCTCACAAAAGCCCAGAGGAAGTCTGGAAATTTCTCACTGCAAGGATGTAATTAGATTCTCCATGGAAGATCACCCTTCCTCTGCCCTTTTGGGATTTTTCTATTCTTCCAATTACATGTGTGACAGAACTGATCTTCCATCCATAGATACCACAGCTTGGATGCTAAAGTCTCAGAAACTTTTATACTTGGCATTGTGTAGAATATGTTAGAAAATAAACAAAACCCCAATGCAATTAAAGGCTGCCCTTTGGTAAACCCATCTAGCATAACAGAACATGTTTTTGTTTTTGACAACCAAATAAACCCACTCATTAGCTCTTCTCATCATCATGCCACAGTGGTTTTAAAAAAATCTCAAGACCATCTAGGGCAGTGTTGGCAAAGGTATCCCTGGTCAAGTAGCATCAGCATCCTCTGGGAATTTACTTAAAATGCAAAAATCCTTGTCCTCCTCCCCCCAAATCTGCTGAATCAGCATCTCTGTGTTTTTACAAGATCTCTGGGTGATGCTGATCCAAGACGAGGTTGGAGAACCACTGTTTTAGGTGTCATTTTCTTGTGAGTAGGTTAATAGCATATACCACAAGTGATTTCTGTAATCATAATAATATCCAAACATAGCAAAAGCCACAATAAGTCAAAGCCATTCTCAAGGTAATGACTCCGACGTCCTCGTGTCTGATGAGATAAGCCAAACAACTCCTAAGGGAAAGATTAATGGCCTCTCCTAGAAAAATGAGAAGTTCATTGCTTTTCCAGTATAAGGCATCATCTTGAACATGATGTATTTAGCTTGAACTTGTTTGTGAGGAATATTCTGTTGGAGAGTCATCTGGAATGGCCATCGTTTGGACACTTCTCCCCTGTACTTCCTAGGATAAACAAAAGTTCCTACCAGCAGGCTTACTCTCAAATCTCACATGGAAAGATTATCATAACTTCACACTTCATTCTAGGATGAATAAGGAGGTATCATTTGGCTTTGAAATTGAAGAGAGACATCAGTTTGGAAATTTATTTTTCCCCAAGAGGTAGTTACAATGTAAGAAGGTTTTCATCCCTACCCTTCAGTGAAGACTTCCCACTTCCACCCATGAATGCCATTTGCAGAAACAGGCTCTTTGCTAGCTATTCCATGAACCTCGATATGGCAATGTTCTCAAAGCTTGTGAAGAAATGTTAATTTTCCACAAAATGGTACTTTCAAAAAGTTAAAATCTTCCTCCATCTCCGCTTATAACTTCCCTAAAGTGGAAGCCTTTGAAATGTGGATCTTTAGAGAGTTTGATTCACAATTTTCAACTATACATTGTGCGACATATGCCTACGTATTTTATGACTAAAGCATCAGCAATAGAAGAGATACTTAGTATTTTTTAAATGCTCTATGTATATTTTCCCTGGTCAAAATGTCAATATATGACTTAATGGGAAGCAATTGTAGGAATTCTACAATTGGGAAGCAATTGTAGGAATTCTACAATTCTGTTCTATACAAATTAGCTTAAGATGTAGAATTGCTGAACATTTACAAACCCAGGCAGAGTTCAGTTCTATGTTTACTCATTATGCAACAAATGAGGAAACTGGGAGGAAAGTAGATTGTGTACTAAACTAGGAAAGTAGCATTTACCAAGTGACTCTTAAGCTCCACCATGTTAGTTTTGTTATTTCATTCAATTCTTATCACAACTTTATGGCCAACCGAGGCAGAGTCAAAGAGACTGGATTTACCATCCTGGCCTAAACAACTTTAAAAAAAGAAAAAAAACAGACAAATATATGAAGCTAAGATTTCAGATATTGGACAGGGATCACTGAAAGAGGTGAAACAAAAGAGGTGGGCCTCAGGAGACAGAAATAGGATAGAGATTGGGCAATTGGTGCAAAAGGAATACAGATTTGTAACAGGACTGATTGTAAAAATTCAGAAATGGATAGCACAAGACTGCCTGACTGTAGCACAATAATATAAATATATTGAATGAAGCTGAAGAGAAAGAAAAAAGAGGAGGGCCTCTTCTGGGCTCCAGCTTGGTGCCTGGATAGAGTTTCCAGACTGCAGTGGAAGAAGGGGTAGCCTAAGCGGTTGCCTGGTGAAATCCCTGAATTGAAGAGATGAGTTAGGATAAAAGGGAAGCCACATGAGCTAGAGTCTGTGGGGCAGAGAAGCAGGGAGGGTAGGACTGCACAAAGAGACATCCTGTCATGGGGAGGTTCATGTGTCAACTTGACCAGGCGGTGGTGACCAGTTGTCTGGTCAGGCATTGCTATGAGGACATTTCACAGAGTTTAATCATGACCGTGTTGGCTGCATCCACAGCTAAGGGGGGTGTCTTCTGCAATGACACTTGATCTAATCACTGGAAGTCTTTTAAGGAGGATTCAGAAGGGACAATCATTCTTCCTGTTTCAGCCAGCCAGCCTCTCCAGAGAGTTCATTGAGGACCTTCATTGGAGCTGCCAGCTCATGGCCTTCCCTCCATCCCCACGATTATGTGAGACACTTTTATAAATTTTATATTACAGATACCTCCTATTGATTCTTTTTCTCTAGAGAACCCCACTTAATACACATCCCCTTCCAAGTCTTAAACTGAGCACTGGTGATCAATGTTTGTGTGCAAAGAAGCCCCCTGAACCTAAGGAAAGAACCACTTAAATAGGCCAGAAGGAGCAATTCCCTGGCATTCCTGCAAGTTGGCTGTATTTCTTGTCCCCACCAGTAAGATTAGGCAAACCTCATCATAGTTAGGACTTTGGGTAGAATAATGAAAGCAATATTATCTCAGTAATGGGGGGTTGCCGGGGCGAGGGGGAATCAGTCATAAACTGAAGATGGCTTTGGTCCTGCTCAACAAACCTTGAAAGTAAGCTTCAAAAAACAGTCGAACCATTTCTGAAAATGTTGACTATCTGAGAACATGCACAATGTCCAACAATCAATAGAAAATTACCTGGCATGGAAAGAAGCAGGAAAGGCTGAAGCATAAAACCCAATCAATTGAAACTGACCCAGAAATAAAATGGGCAATAGAATTGTGAGACAAAGACAATAAAAGCTATTATAACTATATTCCATATGTTCCAAAGATAGAGGAAAACATAAGCATGTTAAGGGGAGATGGGGAAGGTATTTCAAAAGACTAAATTCAAACTTCTAAAAAGGAAAACACACTGTATGATAGCAGCTCATTAGAAGCCACAGAAAACAAGATTGCTAAATTTGAATACATAATGACAGAAACTATCCAGAATAAGGCACGTACACACAAAAAGTCTGAAAACAGTCTCATGTAATAAGTATTATTTCTCTTTTGCACTTGAATAAAATGACTCAAAATATGTTCATTTTAGCCAGTAAATGACCAAGTCTGAATTTTAATCAACATGTTAACTGCTCCAGATTATCTCATAACTTGCCATACTCAAGAAGCTTAAAAATTTGTAAAAAGTAAAAAGTAACTATTGATATTGAAATAAATAAGTTTTTTCAAAATTTATTTATTATGAACTATATGTGTATCAAGATATTGTCACCAATATCTGAAGTTATTGCCACAAGTTCACTTCCTTACATACTCTGGAATGTTGAAGATCTCAAGAAGGGACTATAATATGTTGTTTCCCAAACTATGTCAGCACAGAAAACTTTGGCGTGGGATGTGTGAACATTGCCTCAGAATATTCAGTGTCAAGTGCTGGGTACTTCCATCTTTAAAATGCCTTCTCTTTCAAATCAAGTACTAAAAATTGATTCTTCAGACCTTTAAAATGACTCAGGGCAATCATTTGTTGCTGTAATTATTGAGATAAGAACATTCCACCATAAAACTTTATCACTAAGTTATCTAGTTGTTAAAAAGGAATTGGTGGGCGGCTGCCGTGGCTCAGCAGGCAGAGCTCCGACCTGCCGTGCTGGAGGTCTGGAGTTCGATCCCTGGTGCCTCCTGCCCATATGCAAATTAAAAAAATAAAAAAAAAGGAATTGGTGGTCCTTCATTGATCTATGATTTATTTCAGACCTTATCATCAAAAAAGTTCATGTCTTAAGAAATTACATTATAGAGTAAAATGTTACATTATTTCCAAGGAAAGGGAACTTGATTTGACAAAAGCAACTGGTATCCCTGCAAATCAATAACACTGACAAAATGAGCTAAATTATGAATGGTCTCACATTAAATACCTCTGAATAATAATTTGGCCCTTTCAATAAAAAAGTTTCCACTCAATAGACGGATTCAAAAAAATATTGAAAGTCATTCCATAAGTAGTAGCAGTGATGAGAGGTAACACTTATCTCACCATGATTAAAAAGATATCTATTAAAATCACTCGATAATTGTGTTGAACCAGATTCGCACGCGTTGTAACCACCATGGCTCATCCCTTTCCATAATCGTGCTTAAAACTCTGACTTTGGAAAGGTAGCTTAAGACCAAATGCCTAGCAGAAGCAAATAGATAAACAAACAAACAACAAATGTCCGTGAGAAAAGTGGTCTAACCACTTGTGCTTGCTCTCCTGATGTTTGCTTGCCCTCCTGATTCATTCTCCCCTCTTCTCCCTTTTCCAACCTGCTTCAGAATCCTGGAGGAAACCTAAATGACTTCCTCCCTACACTTTAGTGGGATCAGAAGCATGGGAAACACCAGGGAACAGAAGATACCAAGAAGTAGGGGTCATGCTCATTGCCAAGGACCCTTTCCATACAGCCCTCTCTTCAACACCCAACATCCAAAGTCTCTTCTTCCCTCTGCCCATTCCAGTTCCAGTCTTCTTCCTTTCCATCTGTGACTTCCTTATGCTCTAACCACACCTTGAATAAATAGTTCTTTTTAAACATTATCCTCACATCACACAAATTGAGCATGTCGTCTTTTTCCTGCCAAAGGACCACTTTGGGAAAAAATGTTACTGCTTTACTTAGACTTTCAAGCACTGATGAAGCCGACTGATTTTAATTCTGCAATCTCAGATGGGTCTGCTGCCAACAACACATCCATTCTCTGCTGTACTTGTGGGCAAGTCTACCAACCCATTGTTTCTCTTTGGTTAGGGAAACAACATCTGAAATGTTGTGAGATTGTCTGAGATGATTTCCAAAGAATGTTTTGGTTGTAAATGACTCGTGGGAAACTCTTGATGAAAACATACTTCCTGTTGATTGACTTGCAAAGCCTAGTCCATTATTTATATGCTGAAGAATATATTTAATTGTGCAAATAAGGAACAATTTCTGAAGTCATGCTGTTATATTTACTTCTCTTCTTAAGACGCTTGGATCAGAAGTAGAGATATGAATCTTTTGGACCCAGGGAAGGAAACCTATAAAAAATCTTTAGTGTGGATTCCTTTGAGAAACATAAAAATTCTTGAGAAATTTAAACAAAAGCACAGGCACTTTGACCCTCCAATCCTTTAAGAAGAAAAACTCTCGTCCAAAGAGATTCCACGAGAGAATGGGGCCGGTGTAGGAGAAGATTCTCCAGTTTATACTTGCATTAATTTAAAATGTTTGAGGAGTATGAGACAATCAGATAAAATCAGAAATGTGTTCTTTAATGGTGTTATTTTGCTGTAGCAATAAAATGACCAAGTGCAATGACTTGATTTAATAAAATCATCATTTAAAAACTTGCTGCTATGAATACTTTTAGCCATAATTTTTCACCCTTGTTTTAGCCTGTCTTGCCTTCAGACACGATCATGTAATATTGCTGTAGTACTCTAACATTCAAAAAAAAAAAGTATGGAGAATCTCAAAAGAGTATTTTTCACTGATTTGTTTACAGGTACTGTAGAAATGCATGCTTCTCCCTCAAAAAGAAAAAAATGATAATAAAGAATAGTATTGCCAAAACAAAAAAAGAAGAAAAACTCCTACTTAAGGAAAAAACTATTTTCTTTTTCCAATCTTTGCCTCCGAATAGTTCATGGAGCTTTTATGTAGATATCCCAAGACCCCCGTATACTCCCATAAGTGAATGACGAGAGATCCAAGTCCCCTTTTCATTAGATAATAAAACTTTACTTATCCAGCAGGAGATGGGGTGGATTTGTGCCATGATTTCCTGACTCCTGAAACCATGCTATGGATTGAATGATGTCCCCTTAAAAGACATATTCAAGACTCAAACCCCAGCCCTGTGGACATGAACCCATTCAGGCACCAAATCTTTGAAAACATTATTAGTGCAGTCAATGCCAAATGGGATTAGGGTGTCTCCTAATCCAATATGACTGGTATTCTTATAAGAGCAGGAAATTTGGACACAGTTAGGAAGAGAGAGAGGGAAGATCACCAAATGATGGAGATTGAGTTATACCACAAGCCAAAAAATGCCATGGACTCTGGGTCACCTGTCAGATGCCAGTATAACCAAGAAATCAGGATTCAAAGGATGATTATGATTACAGAGTCATTATATAGAGATTCCTTTTTTGCATCTGGTATATGGGAGTAGGCAAAGGGAAATTCCTGAAATCTAAATTGTAATCTAACTGCCTTGATCTCTGATCATAATTGGATGGCCATTATCTTCTACCCCGGGAATTGTAAAATCCTTGTAACTAACCTTCATTGACGCCCAGTTATCCAGTTTTTCAACGTTAGTCTTGTGATCATTAAAAACAGCCCCTAATGTTTATTAATGAAAGGTCTTAGGTCAGCCCAGAACGAACCCACCCCAAGTCCAAAGTGATCTTGAGAACCGGGGCTGGATCTAACCAAAATGGTCCCACCTGAGATGCGCACTAGCTTAGATTTTAACCTACAAGTCACTTAGACCTCATCTCGCCATTTTCTTACATACGTCCTGTGACTAAGTATATTCAATAATCAGATCACGTCTAATTACGTCATCTTGGGCCATTGCGCTCATTATCCTAAACCATGCCCATCTTTTCTCTAATAAAACAATCAGAATGACTGCAGTTCTGGGAGACAGATTTGGTTCTTCTAGGCCACCTGCTCTCCAACGACATCAGGAATTGGTTATTGAGTGCATCGGGCAAAAGAATCCACAGCCTTTGTCCGGTAACAGCAGGTGAGAATGAATTCTCCTTTTCCAGAGAAGACACAACCCTCTCAGCATCTTCATTTCAGACTTCTAACCTCCAGAACCATCAAACAAATTTTTTGTTGTTGGATTAAGCCAACTAGCCTGAGGTTTTTTGTTGCAGCAGCCCCAGGAAAGTAAAACAAGTTGTTTCTCAGATATTATGGAGAGCTTGCATCTATAGTTGTAACAGAATCTCATTTGGATAATTCACTTAAAATTTCTGGTTGATCTTCAAGCACATACCTTTGCTTCCATGCTTCAGCTTTAATATTAATGTATTTAAATTCTTAATGAGGCACATATTAGAGATGGTTTGGAATGGGTATTTATGTTCCTTTTTGGTTCTGCATTGATGTGCACAATCTTTCCATAAGCCTTACAGGACAGCGCCCTTCTCATTATCAGAGATTGAAATTCCAGCTCTAAGCACCTCCCAGTCAGCAATTAAAGATGGTCCTTTCAAAGCCAGTGCATGCACTGGAGCTCTGTTTGCTAAAATCCATATGTAATCTGAGACAAATGCCAGCAGCAGACACACCCAGGCTCTCTCGGCACTTCCCAGAAATGTTAACTCTCCAGTTCTTCCCGTCTGAGGTTGCATCAGTGTTTGTTTGTTTTTTCGTCTATAATAAAGAAAACATTGAACGATGCCACTAAAAAAATAAAAGGTTGCTCTTGGATTCTAGCCCACACTTAGATATGGTGGTATTAATAACGATATGCCCATGCACAAATGTTCAACCCTAAGGATCCATTAAAAAAATCCGCCGTGACAAACAGCCCCCTCACTTGTGCTAAAAGCAATTCCATCAGCCCAGCCCATCTTCTGTCTTTCCCAACTGATCAACATTCTCAGGACCAAGTGACACATTGAAGGAAGTCCCACCTTCTCTCCTTCTACTTTATCAGTCCATAAATGGGGGTGGCTGTTCTTTGAACCATCTCTTGGGTCCTTTTATAGCTTCTCAATCAGAAGCACTATTCTAGACCTTCTGTCTTAAACATTCAAGCAGCCATTTGGCTGGTCACCTTTCTATGATTATTGACCCTTACAGACCTCTTTCATCCTATAACACCCTCACATTTATACCTGAGGCAGGGCAGACCAGAGAAGGTAAGATATCGAGTCAAGTGACAGAACATTTGTAGAACGCTATAGACCTACTTCTTCCTGCAAGTGCCCTTTAAAAAAATAATAGCTACCTCTCATTTATTAATTGTCTCATGCAATGAATATTTATTATGTTGCTGCTTTATGCCCACATTGCTCTACCACAAGGGATATAACAGAAGATACAACCAATTCCCTGCTTTTATGGAATTCAAGATGGGCCATAGAGAGCCCACAGTCCAATAAGCACATAAATAAACAAGAAACCCAAATTTTAGGTTGTATATATGTTACTAGAAAATTTTTAAGAAAAAGTCCATAGGACTTTGCAGCACAGTGAACCCTAAATTACTGACTATAAGGAATAGCAATATTAAAACAATATTCTTTTATCACTTGTGACAAGCGTACCCTACTAATGTAATGTGTTGATAATGGGAGGGGTATAGAAACCCTGCATTTTCTGCATGAGTTTTCTGTAAACCTGCAGTTTTTCTAATAAAAATAATAATAATCAATCAGATAGTGCAAGGAATATTAGCAAGGTAATGTGATAGAGAGGGTTTACCTTCTCTGGGAAACCAAAGATATGGGGAAACCACTTCTTCAAAGCAACTTCTTCAAACACAGCTAGTTAACATAGGATTCCATATTACATCGAACATAAAATAGATGTGAGCTCATGTTGAGATGAGTCATGTCCCAGGTCAGAGATTGGTGAACCCATCTATTGGGATCAACTTCCCCAAAATCCTTCAACAGAATAGGGGAAGACTTGTTTTGGGATTTTGTTTGGTTGTGTTCTCTATGTGTGTTTGTTCAATCAGATATCTGACACCAGGTCCTGTACTATTGACCACTACCTAATATCATCTCTTATGCTCATTCAGAGAGTCTATTTCCAGTGAGTTCTCATTACCTGATGTTTTAGAAACAATTGGGCAGTCTGAAGCCATCTAAAATGCTGGAACCAGTTTTCAGATAAAGGACTAACTTGTGAAATTTCTTTCAGTTTTCCTATTAGGCTTATCATCTTGTTACAAATGAGAAATTTCAGAACTTTTTTCATATGGATTCCAAGGAGCAAACACATAATCACAGACACACAATCACACATGAGGTATATGTGTGTGTGTAAATATAACACATATATTTATGTGCATAATGATAAATACGCAAGCACGCATTTATCAGGTTTACTTATCTTTATGCTTATTTTCATTTCTGAATTTCTAGTGTTTGCAGAGCTTCCTGATCAGATTTCAATGTAACCACGAGGCAATTTTATGGAACAAAGTCCCCAGTCAGCCTATTTATTTGTGACGTTTGTGGAGTTATTGCCACTTCCGTTTTAAATGTTCTTGGGTTTTATCAGATTTCAACAGAAGCAACTCATTTCGTGTAGATTCTGGGGAAACAAGCACCCTGTGGAAATGGAACACTCCATTCTGAATGAGTGTGTGGGCCCAACTCTTAGGAGGCAGTTGGAAGTAGCAGTGCTCATGTCAGACCATGGCTTCTGCCCCAGCTCTCACATTCTGTATGATTCCGGGCGAGATAACCAATCTCTCTAAGCATCCTTGTGGGTAAAATTATGACACCTGCTTTGTAGGATTGTGAAGCCTAAATGCAAGTAAAATCCTTAGGGTAGGTGGCCACTAGCGCAACAAAATCATGATCATTGTCATCATTACTGATATACACCCCTAAGTAGGGGAGGAGCCTTTGAATACGATGGAATCTCACTCCTGTGGTTTGTTTTACCAATCAGTGGACTTTGTGTTAATCACACCTGAGATTATTCTGGGTGGGCCTGACCTAATCAGGTCTTAAACAAGATTGGGCTCTTCCCAGAGGAAGAGATTCATAGCATAAAAGTCTGAAAAAGTCTATGGGGATGGTCACGTGGCAGGGATCCAAAAGCAGCATAAGGTACAGACACCCAGCAAGAAAGCGGACACCTCAGGCCTATAGCTGCAAGGAACTGAATCCTGCCAATAACCTGAATGAACTTGGAAGAGACTTCAAGTAGAAAGGCATCATGTGGACTCCCTGATTTTGGCTTTTGTGAGATCCTGAGCAGAGAACCCAGTGAAGCCAAGGGTAAACTCCTTACCCAAGGAATCCGTGAGATAATAAAATAACAAACATTTGTTGCTTTAAGATGTTAAGTTTGTGGTGATTTGTTATGCAGCATAGCTAGCTAAAACAGCGGACTTCAAGACTTCTTAACACTGGTGCTCAGAACTGATGTTGTCTTCCTTCCATCACTCAGCTCTGCCATCTGCAATGGTGTTTTATCCTCAGCCTAGTTGCAGCATGCCTGTAATACTTCTGGGAGTCATGTCCAGGAGCTCCCAACAATTACACTCACATCTAATTGATCAGTATTTGGGGTCATGCTTATTTCTGAACAAATTACTGTTATATTGCATGACTAGAATCCAATCAACCTCCACCCATAGAAGTGGGCTTCAGCTCTCTCTGAATTATATGAGTGACTAAAGGGAGGGCAAATGGCTGCCTCCAATCAGGGCTGCAATGGAAGGACTTAGAGGGGAGAAGTGTCAGATACACAACTCACAGTGTATCCAGAGCTTTCACTAAGCCCCCCCACCACCAACTATAACTCATTGCCTGGTTTGTGCGGCTGAACCATCCACTCTCCTTCCTTTACAGATCACCTCTGGTTGCCATCTTGGTACAGCAGCAGCATATATGGGCTCTTATATGCCCACAGAGCCTAAAATATTTACGGTGGGCATGTAACAGTAAATCTGTCCAGATCTGAGCTTCTTAACCTTGGCAGGAACCCTTGGGGGACATTTCACAAAATATCAATGCCTGCCTCCCGCCCCCAGAGACCCTGGTTAATAGGCTTGGAGTGGGGTCTGGGTGTGGAGATTTTTAAAGCTCCTCCAATGATTCCAGTATGCCTCAAGGTCCGCCACCCTGCTTCTCTGCACCTGGAGAAACAGCATTCTCCTTTCTTCCCCTGGACTATTGTGAAATGGCAGGGTGAGGACTTCGTGATGGAGCCACAATTCTTGGACACACTAAGGAATTAATTGTACTTTCTCTGTGAGAAGAAAATTGACCCACAATGGGAAGCTGTCCATTCAATGGTTCTTAATCAGGGTTGATTCCCTCCCATCCCCACCCCCCAGGGGTTGTTGGCAATGTCTGGAGACATTTTTGGTTGTCACGCCTGGTAGGGGGTGCTTCTGACATTGACTGGGTGGAGTCCAGAGATGCTGCTCAAGACCCTACAATGCCCAGGATCAACCCCCACATCAAAACCTCATTTACATTGTGAACCACTGATTGTAACACTTTGGATGATTGCATGGTATGTGAACATGTAATATACATATTAAATAAAAATAAATAATTTAAAAAGCAATAACAACAGCAACAAAAAACATCATTTGGTCCACTGACTCCCGGGATGAGATGGGACCTGGCATCATGGGCTTGAGAAAGCCTTCTTGACCAAAGGGGGAAATGGAGAAATGAGACCCGATAAAGTGTCAGTGGCTGAGAGATTTCAAACAGAATGGAGAGGTCATCCTGGAGGCTATTCTTATGCATCATACGGATATCCCTTTTTAGTTTATGGTGTACTGGAGTGGCTGGTGGGAAGTACTTGAAACTGTTGAGCTGTGTTCCAATAACCTTGACTCTTGAAGATGATTGTCTAAAGATATAACTTTAACAGTGTGGCTGTGTGATTGTGAAAACCTTTTGTATTATGCTCCTTCTGTCCAAGGAATGGAGAGATGAGTGAAAAAAAAAGGATAATAAACAAATGAATAATAAGGGGAGATAAAGGGTAAAAATTGGGTAGATTGAAATACCAATGGTCAATGAGGGGAAGGGGTAAAGCCTATGGTTCTTTTCCATTTATTTTTACTTTTTTTTTTCTGGAGTGATGCAAATGTTCAAAAAATGATCATGGCGAAGAATACACAACTATGTAATGATATTATATAATATGTTTGGATTGTTGTGTGTAGATAATTCTTAATATAAATACATTTAGTTTTAAAGTCATCTGGTCTGCAATGCCAATAGTGCCGAGGTTGACAAACTCTGTCCAGAGCATCAAATAACAAAGGCAGACAAAGCCTTTCCTGTGTCAGGAATTACATGAGTTTGGCTTATCACTGTACTCCATGTTCTTCTCTAAGGATCCATAATTAGTGTGAATGGCTGGATTACATAAATGAGCATAATCTGGAAGGGAAATCAGACAAGACTGGATAAGCCCTCAAGAAATTGAATGAAAAGACATTTCTAGATTTCTTGGACATTTGCATGGATCTGCATTATCTAGGATAGAGTTTCTCTACAGTGGCACCATTGACACTTGGGGTGGATACCTCCTTTTAGTGGAGGGTTGCGTTGGGCATGGTAGAGCATTTAGCAGCATCCCTGGTATGCCAGTTTGAAAGGATTATGAACCCTAGAAAAGCCATGTTTTAATTCTGATCCATCTTGGGGAAACAGCCTTTTCTTTGGATCCTTCTTCAGTCCTGTAGGTGAGAAGCTTAATTAGATTATCTCCATGGAGCTGTGACACGCCCAAAGTAGGTATTAACCTTTAATTAGAGGGAGATGTGACTCCACCCATTGCAGGTGGGTCTTGATTAGTTTACTGGAATCCTTTAAAAGAGGAAATATTTTGGAAAAAGTGTGACAGCAACAGAGCCATGAGAACTACAAAAGCCCATGAAGGCAGAGACCCGTTGGAGATGAAGAAGAAAAACACCCCTGGGGATGCTTCATGAAGCAAGAAGTCTGGAGAGAAAGTTAGAGGACACCGCCATGTTTGCCATGTGCCTTTCCAGTTGAGAGAGAAACCCTGAACTTCATCGGCCTTCTTGAACCAAAGTCTTTCGCTGGATGCCTCAGATTGGGCATTTCTATAGCCTTGCTTTAATTTGGACATTTTCATGGCCTTAAAACTTGCAACGTAATAAATTCCCCCTTTGAAAAGCTGTTCTGTTTCCGGTGTATCACATTCGGGCAGCTAGCAAACTAGAACACCTGGTCTCTACACCAACCAGACACCAAGAGCAGCTCCCCATCCAATTCCCAATCCTGACACCCCAGAAGGTCTTCAGACATCACTAAGTGTCCCCTGGGGACAAAATCACCCCTGTCCTGGAACAGAAGTGTCCGTGAGACCAGCTGTGCTATGCCCCTTTCTGTTCTCCAAAGCCCACTGTTCCCAAGAAAATCTGGCATAGGTGTTTTATAGCAGGAAAGCTGTGTGAGTCCTGAGGTTCTTATTGTAGCATCTCTCTGGGTCTCCTATCCCTGTGAGCTGGTGCTGCCATCCAGTTTTGTACAGATCATGAAGCTGAGGCTGGAAGCAGTTACAGCTTTGTCCTGGGCTCCACGAACAAACACAGATGATGATCCAGCTCTTTTGGCTGCACAGTCTTGCTTTCCCTGCTCTTTTGTTTTGTTCTACATGGAGAAAAAGTCCTTCAGTAGCCACAGGGTGGGTCTGCCTCAAAACAAGCAGAAGGAAATCCCCCCAAAGAGGGAATCTTGAAAGCATCACTCCACTACCCTTGAGTTCCCAAGGAGACAAATTGGTGTGGGAGTTTATTCAGTTCCCTCCTGTCTTGTGCTATCAGAGTGACTTGGCTGAGCATGGGGTGGGCCCAGGAGTCCATGTCCTAGCCTCTCTCGGATTCCTTGTGGCACAGAGGCCCCTCTGGAAGGAGCTGGAGGCTCTGTGCATGCAAGCAATGTCACCCATGGGACAGGCTGTGTTAGGACAGGATGGAGGATGCTGTAGGGTGCTATGTCCATCGATCAGAGCCAGGACCACCATCTGCTTGTGGGCAGACCTTTCAGCTCAGCAGCTGCCAGCATCAGCCAGAAGTGCTAGCAACCCCCAAGAAGTCCTGGAACCTAGGAGAGACAAACCAGAGACAAGAGTGGGCAGCACATAGCAACCTGGACCAATTCACTGCATTCCTGGAAGGCATACATCCCCCTCAGAGCCCAGATGTCACTCAGGGAGGAGAGGAGAAGGGCAAAATCCTAAAGATTCAGCATTTTCCCAAAGGAACTGGATCAGTCTTTCATTGGACTGAAAGTATTTGAACTGGGCTAATTCTAGCTCTCTTGGGCACCCAGAATTACCAACTCAGCCAATGCACACACTCAAAGACCTCAAAAATATACACAAGTAGATGCACTCATGCAAACACAGACACACATAAACTCACACAGACACATGCACACAGGCATGCACACACCACCTCCTCCAGCCTTTTCCAGTATCTAGAAGCCACCTGCATTCTTTCACTCAAGACCCTTTGTCCTCCTTTAAAGTGCTTCCCACTGACCTCTGCTTCCATGGTCCCAGGAAGATCTCCCAATCTTAAAATACTTAGTTCAATCACATCCGCAAAGACCCTTTTGCCAGGCAAGGGAACATATCACAGGTTCCTGGGATTAGCACATGGCCAGTTTTTGCAGCAGTGCAGAGAATCAACCTACCACAATTACCGACCTCCCATGGCTTTTTAAAGATGAAATATGAATTAAACAATAGGCAAATCATACAAACAGCATAGAGCAACGCCTCACAGACAGAAGCACTCAACATGCAATTCTCAGAACTGATCCTGGCATCGTCATTTCAGTGGCTAATTCCTGAGCTAGGTTTACACGTGTTGGTCCATGTCAAAGACAAGACTCAGCAGCTGGCCCTTCGACTGCTCGCCTCCTTCCATCTGCGTGCCCCAACACAAAGTGTTTCCAAAGGCACACCCCAAGGAGCTGTCATACGGACCAAGGGAGCATCCAACCTCCCCAGAACCACCCCTCCCTTTCCAGTATGGGAAAGAGACAGTGAGTGGGGTTCCCTCAGTGTGAGGCTCATTTATACTGGGTGATGGTGGCAGGAAAACAGTGTTGTTGCCCAAATTTTGAGTCATAGCCCTTGGAAACTGGGACT
>PVIY010009647.1:0-71877 GCA_004026745.1 Myrmecophaga tridactyla
TTTCATCACTTCTTGATGCCATTTCTATCATTCCAAATTCTAATAAGTGTGTGAGTCTGTTCCTGGGCTCACTTCTGCTACATCAATACCACAAGAGTTTTATATTATTTGTATATGATATCTAGTATTGTCTCTTGCTTTCCAACACCTATAACTTGGTCAGGATCTCCAGATCTATGATAGCAATGATGACAGCAGGTCATGCCTTTACTTCTTAATGTATCTTAGAAATTTTGGTTGAAAATGAGATATTTGTGAGGATAGTAGAGACTGAGGTAAATGATAAATATTCTAGAAATTTGTACTCCTTTTGTTAAAAATTTATTGTGGGTCTTACGTCAATTTCATAACAAATTTAACAGGGCTCAGATCTTGCTTTGTTTTGTTTTTGCCATGGTTACTCTCAGTGTACCATGGGCTTCAAGTTTCTCTAGTGTTAGCTTAGACTCATGGTGAAGGCTGGGTTGCTGGATTATTTTTCTCAATATATGTTCTTCCCTCAGACTTAGTTCATGAAAAACCTTGCCTTTCAAGTGAATGAAAGGGTTCCTTTTCCTAGCCTTGACCCTCCCAATGTTGGACTGCTTTAACTTTGTGTTTGGCAGCTTTGTGGCTATTTTGGTTCAGCATCTATCTTAGGCAACTATGATGTCTCTGGGTCCCAGGGTTGAGATTTTCTCAGTGATTCTGTCCTTTCTGCAGTAGTAAACAATCTAATTAACTGGAACAGGATGTTCTCTTTCGCCTCCCACAGAGGTAGAATATTTTTCGTTGCTAAATTTTGTGTGTGTGTGTCTTCTGTTTCTTTGACTCAACTTTAATGGGTCTATACCTGTCACCTGAGGGAGACAAGTTTTCCTACCGTTTCCTTGGTAGTTTACGGCTTTTCTTTTGTAAGGGCAGGTTTTCTTCCCAAAGCAGAAGCTGCTATACTTTCCCAACTCTGCGCTACAATTAAAGCCTTCTCCAGTCTCTTACCTTGGCTATAATCTTTCTTATAAGACTTGGTGAGATCTATAGTAAGATATCTCCATGTGGGTGAAAATTCACCTCTCTCTTTAGCCCTCAGGGGTTCTATATTCCTACGTTAGCGCACACTTGACCTTTGGTAATTTATGTACAATTTTCAGCTGAATATTTCTCACTGGCTTGTACAGAACCTAGAATCTTTCCTCTTTAAAGCAAGTTTCCTTTTCCAAAAATATATAACTAAATTCTTCAAGTCAATAACAAGAACACAATACAATAGGAGAAGAGCAAATGACCTGAAAAGACCCCCAATGATATCTAAATATCTGTTTAGATATTTCTAAATAGATAGAAAAATGATATCTAAATAAGTATATGTACAGTTGATCTAAATCACTAGTTATGCTGAAAATAAAGATAAGACCACAATAACACAGCACTATATACATCCCAGAATGATTAATATGAGAAAGATAAACGTGCTCATTAAAAGATGTGTACATAAACCTTCATAGCAGCCTTATTTGTCATATTCCTGAATTGGAAACTAAATGTACAATATTAGGATGCCTAAAGAAAATGTAATGTAATCATATAATCTTTTGCTCCAAAGAAATCACATAATATTTAGCAAAATTAGTCTATGGTATTTGAAGTCATAATTGTGGCTATTTTGGGGGTTTAAGGTAGAATGAAAGCATAAAAGAGACTTCTCTGGTTCTGGCAACACATATCTAAATCTTTTTTTTTTTTTTTTTAACATGGGCAGGCACCGGGAATCGAACCCAGGTCCTCAGGCATGGCAGGCATATCTAAATCTTATACATTCTTATGTTATTCTAGGCTAGAGAGGCTTGTCTTTAAGTCTCACATCAATTACAGCCACGAAGTCCTCACTCATTCCTCTGGCTTTTTTTCTGCTCTTTCTAACTTTTAAATATGGTTTATAACAATTTTCTCGCAGTTTAGAAGTATTTAAAAAAAAACAGTGTCTGGTCAGATGTATTTTTGAGGGGCTCTCAAACGATATCTCTTCAAATCACTCTATTTAAATTGGTAGTGCTGCCTGAGTGGATGTTTGCATTAATTTATAGAAGAATGCCCGAGCAAATGTGAGGGAGAAATATGGCAACTTGATCTTGGTCATTTTATCCTTTGTTCACAACCATTTAGAAATTCCCCTTAGTTAGGAAAGGCAAACTCAGTGAATATGAAATCTGGTTTTGCATTAAGGAAGTTAGATGATTTAATGGTTTAATTCAAACAGTGACATAACAATGTTGAAGGGTTACCAAGTACATAATAATACTGTAACTTAGATGTTTTGATAGACAAGATATTTTTATACTTTAGTAGTTCATTTTATTATAATTAATGCCTACTTATTTTGTGTTGTTTTGGGTATTTTAATTCTTCCAGCTATGTCACTCATAATCTTGTATTTAAAAGTGTGTCAAGAACACAAAAAGATTGATTACCACCAGTGGATAATCATCATCTTCCTGTTTGAATGTGTATTCTGAGAACATGATTTACAATATATCTGAAATTTCTAGACCGATTCCAAATTGTTTGGATAATTAAACTTTCAATAGCTGTTAAATATCAAAAACTCTGTGAGTGTGAGATTTAGGTACTAAGTATGTTATAAGCTCTTTCATCAAATGCACACCAGCAAAGTATTACTGCCATTAAAAGTCATTTGATCTGCTTACATCATTATTCTAATGACTTTAAAAATTTCTCTAGCAAAAATACCAATAAATAGGTCAATTAACTCAGAATCCTCTAGCTCCGAATATAGTTAAATTTATTCTTGAATTAGTCAGTGTTCCAGAGAAACAGCACCAGCATATTTAAATATGTAAATACTAAGAGATTTATCATAGGAATTGGCTCATGCTATCCCATGGGAATTGGCAAGACCAGATTTCATAGAGGAGGCCACAAGTTAGAAACCAGACGAAGACAAAGTTCAATTCTCCAGGAGAAGCTGCAACTTGGAAACTCCTTGAAGGCAATGTTTAATTCCCTAGGAGAAGCTGGCTGGCTGAAGTCCTCAGGTCTTCTCATTTTCAACCTCCAACCATTTGGATGAGGAGACTCCATTCAGTGCTGAAGGCAATCTCCTTTGTTAATTGTAGATATAATCAGTCATAGAAGCAATAAAATGATTAAGGATTTAAATCTATCTAGAAATATTCTTACAGTAACAAGTAGGCCAGTACTTGCTTAGCCAAACAACTAGACACCATAACCAAGCCAAGTTGACACATGAAATTATCACAATTTTCAAAAATCTAACAGAGGACTATTCTTCTCTCAATGAAAATAATTCCTGGCTGTTTAAATGCACTTTGGGTGTTCATCAATTAGTTTATTATACCACATCATTATTCATTCCAGTTTTTATCTTTATGTTGCACTGATGAGCACTATTTCCTCTACTTTTATGGGTATCAACATTCAAAGGGGATAGTCCTCAGATACTCAACCATACAGAATGATTACTTATTGAAGTTTGTTGAACTCTGAAACATCCTTTAGCAAAAATTACATATCCTTCATAAATATTGCTTAATCATATCACATTATGTATGTATAAATATCCCTAAATCAATTATATTTCTAATGATTTGTGGATCCAGCTATCCTACTATCAAGACATGACTATTGAGAGTCTATTGTTGATGTCACTTATCTCCTAGTTAGTCCATTCCCATTATTGAAATTTCCTTTCTTTTAAAATTTCTCACACAGCTAAAAATGTTTGGAAAAATTGTATCATCTAAGTTGCTGCCTTACAATCATAAAAAAAAAAAAAGGGACTTTTGCCTTTGGGTTTCAAATTCCATACTTTGCCTTTCAGTAAAATTACGAAGAATTTAAAGTTAACTGTATTAAAATTGCTTTTTATACATGTGCTGGTTTGAAGCAATTATGAACCCCAGAAAAGTCATGTTCTTTAATCCTATTCAGTATTGCTGGGTGGGGTCATTTTGACTGTTTCCATGGTGATGCGACCCACCCATTCAAGGTGGGGTTGCTCACTGGAGGAGTCCTTTGAGAACTCATTTTGAAAAGAGAACCAACAGAGCCCACAGAGTCCACAGAGCCAGAGACCTTTGTAGACGTAGAAGGAAAACACTCCAAAAGGGAGCTTCATGAAACAAGAAGTCAGGAGAGAAAGCTAGCAGACATCCACACATGCCTTCCCATTTGAGAGAGAAAGCCCAAACATCATTGGTCCTTTCTTTAGAGTTAAGGTAACCTTGTTGGTGCCTTAATTTAGACATTTTTATTGTCTTAGAACTATAAACTTGCAACTTAATAAATTTCCTTTTCAAAAAGCCATTCCGTTTCTGGCATATTGCATTCTGGCAGCTTCCAAACTAAAACAATTTAGTTTCACATTTTCTATGAAAAATTAAAATAAAAATTTTAAATATAGTTTTAGAGATAGGCATTTTCTAATGTTTCTTGAATAATTCCAGCATTACTACGTCTGACCTAATGCGACTTCATGTTTACGATCATATTGAATGTGTATACATTCATTCAGATGAGCTCCCTAGTAATATTGATTAACTTTAAAGAATTCTGAAGAGGTTACATAATCTTTTCTTTTATAAAATGGAATAAAACTCAGATTTTTAAATAAATTATCAATATGTAGGTAAACTAACCAAACACATTATGTGAAAACAAAGCCCTTCAAATTTATCTAAAGTTATGAGATTCTTGAACAATATTGAAATACTGATTATTTGCATTTCATTAAATATCTTCAGTCATGGGATTAGGTGTATTTGACAAATGTTATGGGGCAAATGATGCTATTTTATTAGTGTCTGTTTTCGTTTGCTAAAACTGCCAAAATGGAATACACAAGAAATGGACTGGCTTTTGACAATGGGTAATTATTAGCTTACAAGTTACAATTTTAAGGCCATGAAAATGTCCAAATTAAGGTAGCAATAAGAGAATACCTTCTTTGCTGAAGGCTGCTGGCATCTGGGATACTTCTGTCAAATGGGAAGACAGGGCCAGCATCAGCTGGTCCTTCACTCCCGGGTTTCATTGCTTTCAGCTTCTGGCTCCAGTGGCTCCCTCTCTGTTTCCTGCGGGTCCTCTCTCAGGCTCTCCAGGGTTTTTCCCTCTATGCTCTCTTGGCTTTTTCTGTCGATTTCAGTTTGCTAAAGCTGCTGGAATGCAATGTGCCGAAAACGGATTGGCTTTTACAATGGGAATTTATTAATTTAAAATTTACAGTTTTAAATCCATGAAATTCTCCCAATTAAGGCATCAACAGGATGATAGCTAGACTCTGAAGACAGGCTGCTGGAATCTGGGACACCCTGTCACACAGGAAGGTACGTGGTGACATTTGCCAATCCTTCACTCCTGGGTTGCATTGCTTTCAGTTTCTGGTTTCAGTTTTAGCTTCTGTGGGTCCTCTCTTAGCTTCTCCCAAGATTTTCTCTCAATCCTTCTGGGCTTTATCTGTCTTTTAACCTTCCATAAAGGTTTCTGGTAAAAGAATTAAGATCCACCTTGTATGCACTGGGTTACATCGCAATTGAAATAACCTAAATGAAAGGTCTCACCTACAAAAGGTCTGCACCCACAGGATTGGATTAAAAGAACATGGCCTTTTCTGAGGCACATAACAGCTCCAAACTACCACAGAATCCTCAAATATATGGTATTGTATATTTTTTTTATGAGAAATACAGCTAACTCTGTGGAAACAAACACATATATTTATAATTCATTATAGTCTTCACATACTCAACTCTAATGTATCGTTAGTTTTCTTGGGTGAAAAAAGCACCAATTCATTTTCATATTTAAAAAACAACTTTGTGCTATAGTATTTTTCACTACAACATATTATAATTAAATAACATATTTTAGAAAATCTGACAAGATAATCTGGAATATAAGAAGGAATTCTGAGAAAATAACTAAAAATTGTCATGCCTAACTAATTGTTCATTATTTTTAAAAACTAATAATTTGGAATTAAATCCTGGATCATCTTACAAGGGAAATGAGTAGGGTAAAGGAAAATAGTTTTTATTAAAGTTTCTAATATTCTTGAGTAGCATTATAGGTAGTGAGGACACACACATATACACACACATATATGTGTAATCACATATATGCCGAGTAATTTTATTCATTATTAAAGAAACACAAGTTAAAATACATCTCTTCTAATTTTAACAATAACTAACAAAATAATAGAAACAGTATGTATGACTTTCAACCACTTGAGGAAATCAATACATTGTAAAGAAAACGAGCCAGAACAACCAGCGGAAAGTATTAAAGAAAAAGAATCTATCAAAATTAAAACAACCATGATAGAGGTATTTAATTCAAATATAACATCAATCACAAAGAATATGAATGAGTTAAACTCATCAAAAACTTAGTTAAACTGATCAGTTAAAAATAGGACCTTCAGTTCTCTACAGTATGTGTGGATATATATGTATACATATATATGTATATATATATATATTACTTTCATAAGAAATTCTGAAAGCATCAGAAGATAAATAAAATAATAATAACCCAGGGAAATGCAATAAGAAAGAAAGCAGTTGCAGTAATTTTAATATTAGAGCAGAATTCAAAGTTGAAAACTTTCAAAGAGCAAAACAGTGTGGTAAATGTAAACGGCTAAATAGAGGAATTTATAAAACTGATGTCAAAAAATGTTAAGGCCCCTCTAAAAACAGGTATAATGCATGAATAGATATATACACATAGCTGATAAATATCTAAAATGTTTATAATCCTCAGTAATAAAAGCAATGCAATTTTATTGAAGCTTAGGACAAATGTTTTGTTTCCTTATTAAAAATTTGGTAAAATGACAGCTTAAAGATTAATCACTATACAGTATGCCACTTTAACTGTAAAACATATTTATTGAGGCTGTTTGCATGCAAAATAATCATGGTTAGCATTTTAAACATTAGAATGTCCCTTAGTAATTCGTTTCAGAAGTCAACAGTTTTGAGCTCAAATAAACGTGCAAATTATACTAGTTAATTAAGTGTATTGCAAGCCATGATATGTGAGTGAGTTAGAAGTAAGTTTCTATGAAACCTGAGTTGAATGCTTTGGAAATCATTAATGAAAAGTTCTAATTATTATTTTTTAAAATAATAAAATTTAAAATAATAAAATTTAAAATAATAAAATTTAAAAGGGTCAAATAAGTTTTGGGTAAAAGAATTATGGTGATTTAAAAAAATATTGCAAAAACTAAAGTTATTTTAAAACGAAGGTTGCTTTAAAAATATTGACTCCACCAAAATAAATATAATTGGATTTAGTAGATTATATATTTAGGTTATGTTTTATGGAAGAAAAGAAAACAAGATAAAACTATAATCCCAGGCTAAGTGAATGCCTAAACCCAAATTAAAATATTGTTGAATAATATATGCTTACCCAATATATAGAGAAATAGAAAGTATAAGTTATATAATATTGTATTTTTATGATTTTTGTCTTTATTTCACTGACAAAATACCATCATGTTGAATATGAGCACTTTTTATAATAATGCTTAGTGCTGAAAACAATTCAGGTGACTCCCGGATGATTGCTGGTGGGAATATGAACTGGTACAAATATGTGGAAAGCAATTTAGTAATCTTTACCCAGAAACTTTATGTGATTATATCCTTTGCTTTTATGATTCTTCATATTCCTAAAACCACTATGAAATTTAGACCAAATCTGATGAATAAAGGGGTAAAATATTAAAATAAACCACCTTAGGCCTCCAAAATGAGGCAATTAGCTAAATGAATTATAATATTTGGTAAAATATGCCAGCAATAAAAGTATGTTTATGAAAAAGTGCCCAGCATAATTCTATACAAAAATTAATATATTATACACTAATTGCTTATATTTACTTTTAAAAATCCCTACTGAATTGCTTAATATTTCTACCATTCATTCTCACAACCATTGTTTTAGACTGAAACATATTCTGAGACTTAACAGCAAATTGTTAAAAACTGAATAAATTCTTTCAAATTAAATTTAAAAAATTATCTTGTTCCAAACCCTAATGTCAAACTTATTTATAGACATTGCCCAATTTCTTGCCTTTTATCCCAAACTTTTCCAATAATCACCTCAAAAAGGTATAACTTTTTCAATCAGCAGTTCACATTTATAAATGGGCTATTCTCTATTTTTATAACTGATTTCTAATTTCTGACTCTGTGTCTCCAGCCTGTCTAGTGATGGATAACTTAACTGCTTTCAGATAAATTTAGTCCAATCCAGTGATTAATGAACCTATTTGAGATGTATAAATTAGTTACAGTCTAGTTAAAATTTTCCATTTTTATTCCCTTCTTCAGGTTCCAGGTTTTGAATTAAGGAATGAAGGAGGTGGGTGGGAAGGAAGATCATGTAACCACTGCTGACAGTGTCAGTGGCTGGGGAGTTTTCTCATTTACTGAAAAATTTTCACTAGAGAAGAAAATTATTTTAGATGCTATAAAAATAGGAAAGGCTCTGAAGTGATCTGGAGAGTGGCAAATATGCATTCCATGTAGTCTTCTGATTTTCATCTTCTCATGCTTATGCATTCTACTCCTTGTCCATACCAGGTAACCCTGTTGCATGATTCATTCGGCCTCTTGGGTCCCATGGAACCCTAAGGATCATCTCAACTGCCCTCCTGGCCATATTGTCATCTTATGTCTAGGTACACCACGCCTACATCTCTCTTGTTTCCCCTATGCCTATTAATGAGATATGTAACTGCAACAAGAACATGTTGGAATCAGGTGGAAGTGTTTATTTTATTTCAGATGCCTTAAACTTTGTTAAGCATTTGTGTGAAAAATCAAACTGCTCCTCTGTTCTGGCCTGGGATGTAAATTTTGGAGCTGCAAGCATGTAGATGCTATTTAAAGCTGATAAATTGGATGAGATAACCAAAGTGTGGTGGCAGGGAGGATAAGAGATGTAATGACCCAGAGCAGAGAAGAGTTAAAAGTTCTGAGACATGCAGAAGAACCAAGGGAAGAAATGCAGGAACAGTAAGAAGAAACATCCAAAAATTGACTTGTTTCAACCATAGAGAAAGAGAAGGAAAATCTGATTAACTGTGTCACATGCTATTGTGAGGATTAATGAATGCAGTACTGAAAACTGATCATGGATTTAGCAATATGGAAGGTTTTGGTGACCATAATATGAAGAGTTTCAGTTGACTTATGAGAGTGAAAGTTTATAAGTTCAAGCAAGAATAGAAGCTAAATTGGAAATAGTGAATATAGACAATTCTTTTGAGGAGTTCTATAAACAGAATTGAGAAATAGAGGAATAGTTGTAGAGATAGAAAGGGTTAAGAGGATTTCCATTTTTTAAATACAGGAGAAAGAAAGGAAGGAGGGAAAGTGGAAGGGAAGATGGAAGGGAAGGAAGGAGGAATTCAGGGAAGGAGGGATTGAGGAAGAAAGAGAGAAAAAAGAGACAGAAAGGGAAAATCTTAGTGTTTAGGGAGAAAACAGACAACTTGGTAAAAAAAATATAGAACTTTCTAAAATCAGAGTACATTCATACAATGACTGGACTGTATGTGAAGGAATGAGTCCATCACTATTAGAGGTCTTTAAATAGAAAATACATATGCACCTGTGAGGAATATACAAAAGATATTTTTTTCACTAGGTGAGAGATTAGCTAAATAAGTTCCAAAGTTCTGTGAGACTCATAATAGTTCATAACTCAGTTTTGAAAGAGAAAATTGCTCAATTTGAATGAGAGGTGAATATACAAATTATGAATTTCTTAGAAAATTTTCTACTCCTCTTTGTACTGTACTATCTTGACATAAATGAAGGTAGACATGTGACATATATTCTTGCTTGCCAATGTCCACCTATTACAGTGTTATAGTTGAAAATTCTTAAGTACTGTGAGAATTTATGCTTCATTAATTATGCATTTTAATGGATGTCATGAAGTATTAGAAAAATAATAGCATGTAACTTTTCTGTGTGTGAAATATTTTAAAAATATTTTTCTTAAAAATACACTTACAAAGTAATGCTGTTCCAATTAAAATTTTACTAATTTCTGAAATTAAGTTTCTTATGGTTCATGAATAAATGCCTCTATGCATCTCTTATCAAACATGTAAATCACAGGAAATTATAGATTAAATTGCCAAGGAAAATGATTACTTAAAGATTGATGAACATCCTAATTTTAATGTCAGAGAAAGAATGGAGTGCATCAGAACTTGTGCATGCATAAAACAGCTGAAATATCGGGTAAACGTGTTCACAGAAATACAACAGAGAGATCATATGAAAAGAATAGCTTTAAATGAAGCTGAAAATTATTAGGGAACAGGGTAACCTCTTAAAATTTTCATAATTTCATGGCGAAAGTATTCTGTATAGTGCAGCAAGCAGTTACAAAGTGTGCTCATTCAAGACAATTTTAATATGATAGCTTTTTGTTCATTATTAAATTTGATGACACTGATGTATTCCAGATGGAGAAAACAATTACTTTTTGAATCTTGGGAATGAATTTGACCAAGAAACTGCAGATTCACTTATTTTTTCTTCTTATAATTATTTCAGTAGTTGGTGAAAGATCCTGGAAAAGGTAAAAGTGACAAACTGTGGAGGACAGAAGGAGAATGCTAATAAGCCTATCACTGTGGCATTATCGATGGCATGTTCTCACCAGTGTGTATGTGTACATGAAATGTATATAATATATATGTATACATAATATATAATCTGTATGTATATGTTATGTATATTCATGTAGTTTAGGTATTCATGCATATATTAAATTAGGAAAGCACACTGAGTACTGCACAGTATTTTCTCATAATATATAAGCATTCTAAGTGATAATCTTTCATTGCAATAGCCAATATTAGTATCATAACTTTAGGCACCATCAGAATGTGACTGTAGGGTAGAAAGTACTCTGAGGGTTAGGGAGAGTTTGGGAGCAAAACATGGACCAAAATGGTAGCACCTGAGGCTGTGCAATGAACTGAGATTCCTCATATTATCTGAAGTTTGGGCAACAAGGATTTGCTTATGGATTGGATACTTCGTGTGAGTAAAAGTGAGGAATCAAGAATTATTACAATATCTTAGGCCCAATTTAAAGTAGCTAAATATATATATATAAAGCACTATTCTTAATAATTTCCATTATCAAAAAAGTCAAGGAAACCTAAGGTAAATAAAATTTTTTAAATATGATCTGCTGAAAAATTTATCAGAAAATTTTCTGAAAGGCTATGTGAAGCAAAAAAAAAAAAAGAAAGAAAGAAGGAAAACACACAAACAAAAAGTCCCTTTTCTTATGGGCTTGTGAGAAAAAGATGATATGCTACTATCAAAGTTGGGGGTGATAACATATGTAATTTCTTTCACTTTTTTATTGGATGGTATAACACATATACAAAGCAAAGAAATAAAAAAGCAATAGTTTCAAAGCACTCCTCAACAAGTAGTTACAAGACAGATCCCAGAGTTTGTCTGGACTACCATATGATCCTCTCAGATTTTTCCTTCTAGCTACTCCAGAATATAGGAGGCAAGAGGGCATAAATATTTTTTATCATCACAATCACCTGTTTTTCCTTCTTTTTTTCATGAAAAATAACATATACACAAAAAAGCAATAAATTTCAAAGAACAGCACCACAATTAGTTGTTGAACATATTTCAGAGTTTGACATGGGTTACAATTCCACAATTTTAGGTTTTTACTTCTAACTGCTCTAAGATACTGGAGACTAAAAGAAATATCAATTTAATGATTCAGCATTCATATTCATTTGTTAAATCCTATCTTCACTATATAACTCCACCATCAGCTTTGATCATTCCATCCCTCTCTGTAGGGGTGTTTGGGCTATTGCCATTCTAAAATTTTCATATAGGAAGGATCTGTCACTAATATGGCATGGGGAGATGGAACTATCTGATGTTCTGCAGAGGCTGGGCCCTCTAGGTTTCAGGACTTATCTGGACCAGGGACCCATCTGAAGGTTGTAGGTTTCTGGAAAATCACTCTAGTGCGTGGAACCCTTCTGGAATCTTATATATTGTCCTAGGTGTTCTTTAGGATTGGCTGGAATAGTCCTGGCTGGGATTTGGCAGGTTATGATAGGTAGCGAGGTTTAACAGAAGCTTGCATAAGAGCAACCTCCAGAGTAGCCTCTTGACTCTATCTGAACTCTCTCTCTGCCATTGATATGTTATTAGTTATGCTTATTTTCCCCTTTTGGTCAGGATGAAATTGTTGATCCCATTGTACAATCCACCAAACTGGATTCATCCCTGGGAGTCATCTCCCACATCATCAGGGAGACTTTCACCCCTTGATGTCATGTCCCATGTAGCAGGGAGGGCAATAATTTCACTGGCAGAGTTGGGCTTAGAGAGAGTGAGGCCACATATAAGCAACAAAAGAGGTCCTCCAGAAGTAACACTTAGGCATGCCTATAGGTCTAAATGTCTCTGTTACCCACATAAGCTTCACAAGAGTAAGCCTCTGGATCAAGGACATAGCCTATTGATTTGGGTGTCCCTAAAGTTTGACACAGTATCAGGGGATTCCCTGATGGTAAGGTTTAATAGTTCCATACCCTTTCTCCTATCACTCAAAGGATTTTGCCAATATTTTTTTATTATCTGCTTAATATACTCTAGGATGTGATCCAGACATTACAATAACCTATATAGGATTAAAGGACCTCTTTCTTATTCTGGACTCCCTGAGTTTCAGTTGTTCAAATGAGCTATACAGATAGGTTGAGTTAGATTATGCACTAGAGAAAATTTCAGTTCCAGACAAAACAAACCTTTCTTCCTTTGGTCTCAAAGAGTACGTGTGGTTCTAAAATAAAGGCACCGTCTTCCTTACCCCTGTGTTCTGAACTACGTTAACCGCAACCAAATCAGCTTCATTCTTATATCTAAACATCAGGTTACATATATATAACAGCCTCTCGAAATCCAGAAATAATAATCACCACTCCAGATTGCAGATAATGTGTCTGCAATAAAAGCTTACAATCTAGGCCCCTGTTTTCTTATAGGCATTTTCTAAAGGTGACCATACCATTGGTGTTCTTTTGTTTCTGGCTTATTTTGCTTCACCAAATATCCCACATATTCATTCAGATCGTTTCATGCCTCATAACTTTGTTCCTTTTTGTAGCAGCACAGACTTCAGTCATAAGTGTACACCATCATTTGCCAATCTACTTCTCAGTCAATGCATCCTTCAGCCACTTGCATTCATCAGGCATTCTGTGTAGTGCCCAAAGTCCACAGTCCATCAACATTCTCAATTTTAGATAATTTCATTCTTCCCAAGGAAAAGAAAACCAATAATCACACCCTTGCCAAATAGGAAATCTAAATCTCTTCTTAACTCTTGTCCCTCCACCTATTATTTACCTCTGCTGTTGCTTTGGTAGTGCTGAGGTTTTCCTTTTGAACATAGCCCATAGCATGCAATAGCAGTTTCCCCCTTATACCCTGGAATTAAATTCTCTTTGTATATAAATCATATCTTTGAAGTAATTTTTGCAAGAACTAATTCGTATTTCTAGTGTTAATCAGTGGGACATGTAGGTCTATACAACCCCTCTCAATCTTCTTCATCTTCAATATAGCAATATTACTTATAGACCCACTAAAGAACCACCTTCACTTCCATCTATTCCCTTCTACTGGGAATAAAGGGACCTCATTAGCTAACCATTCACCCATTTCTAGCTTCTATGTATCTCTAAGTCCTCTATATTCTGTATTAAAAGCCTCTGATTATACATTTATGATGGTCATAAAAGTGAAATCATACAATATCTATCCTTTTGTGTCTGGTTTATTTCACTTAGCATTATATCCTCAAGGCGCATCCATCGCGTCATGTGCTTCAGGACCTCATTTCATCTTACTGCTGCATAATATTCCATCATATATATATATATACCACATTTTGTGGATCCACTCATCTGTTGAACATTTGGTCTGTTTCCATCTTTTGGCAACTATGAATAATGCTGTTATGAATATTGATGTGTAAATATCTGTTCATGTCATTGCTTTCAGCTCTTCTGGGTATATATGAAGTAGTGCTATTGCTGGGTAATAGGTCATCTTGATATTTAGTTTCCTAAGGAACTGCCAAACAGTCTTCCACAGTGGCTGCACCATTATACATACCCACTAGCAGTGCATAAGTGTCCCAGTTTCTCCACATCCCCTCCAACATTTATAGTTTACTGTTTGTTTGTTAGCATTCATTCTTGTAGGTGTGAGTTATCTCATTATAGTCTTGATCTGTATTTCCCTTATAGCCAGTAAAAAAGAGCATCTCTTCATGTGCTTTTGAGCCATCTATATTTGCTCTTCAGAAAAATGACTATTCATATCTTTAGCTCATTTTATAATTGAGTTCTTTCTTCTTTTATTGTTGAGTTGTATGATATGTGATTTCCAAATTTTTTTCCCATTGAGTTGGCTGTCTCTTCACCTTTTTGACAAAGGCTTTTGAGGTACAGAAGCATTTGATTTTGAGAAGTTCCAATTTACCTATTTTTTCTTTTATTGTTTGTGCTTTACATTTTCTTCAGGAAGCTTTATGGTGCTAGTTCTTATAATTGGGTGTTTGATCCACTTTGAGTTAATTTTTGTGTAGGGTGTAAGATAAGGGTCCTCTTTCATTCTTTTGGCTATTGATATACAATTCTCCCATACCCAATTATTGAAAAGACTTTTGTCCCAGCTCAGAGGATTTGGGGGACTCGTCAAAATTCAGTTGACCATTGGTTTGGTGGACTATTTCTGCACTCCGATTCAATTCCATTGCTCAATGCTTTGATCTTTGTGCCAGTACCATGCTGTTTTGACCACTGCGGCTTTGTAATAGGTTTTAAAGTCAGGGAGTGTTAATCCTCCCACTTCATTCTTCTTTTTTAGGATGCTTTTAGCTATTCAGTGTCTCTTTCCTTTCCAGATGAATTTGATAGTTAGCTTTTCCAAATCTTCAAAGTAGGTTGTTGGAATTTTGATTGGTACTGTGTTGAATCTGTAGATTAGTTTGGGTAGAATTGACATCTTAACTATATTTAGCCTTTCTATCCATGAGCAGGGAATGTCTTTCCACCTATTGGATCACCTTTGATTTCTTTTGGCAACGTTATATAGTTTTCTCTGTACAAGTCCTTTAGACCCCTAGTTCAGTTCATTTCTAAGTACTTGATTCTTTTAGTTGATATTTTGAATGGATTTTTTTTTCCTTAAGTGACTCCTCAGTAAGGTCATTGCTTGTGTATAAAAATGTTGTTGATTTTTGCACATTAATTTTATATCTCACCACCTTGCTGAATTTGTTTATTAGCTCAGGTAACTTTGTTGTAGATTTCTCAGGATCTTCCAAGTATAGTATCATGTCATCTGCAAATAATGAGAGATTTACTTCTTCCTTTCCAATTTGGATGCCTTTTATATCTTTATTCTGCCTGATTTCTCAAGCTAGAACTTCTAGCACAATATTGATTAATAGTGGTGGCAGCAGGCATCCTTGTCTTGTAGTTAATCTTGAGGGGAAGGCTTTCAGTCTCTCTCCACTGGTTTTTTCTGACTATTGGTTTTTTCATATATTTACTTTATCATATTGAGGCAGTCACCTTTGATCCTGTCTTTTGGAGTGTTTTTATCAGAAAAGGATGTTGGATTTTGTTGAATGCTTTTTCAACATCAATTGAGATGCTCATGTGGTTTTTCCCTTTCAATTTGTTGATGTGCGATATTACATTAATTGATATTCTTCTGTTGATCCATCCTTACATTTCTAGTACAATCCCTTGGTCATGGTATATAATTCTTTCAATGTGCTGTTGGATTTGATTTGCTAATAAATTGTTGATAATTCTTGCATCTATGTTCATTAGGGAGCTTGGCCTGTAGTTTTCCTTTCTTATGGCATCTTTACCCAGTTTGGTATTAAAATGATATTAGCTTCATAAAATGAGTTAGGTAGAGTTCCTTTTTCCTCAAATTTTTGGAAAAGTTTGAGCAGGATTGATGTTAGTTCTTTTTGGAGTATTTGATAAAATTCCCCTGTGAAGCCATCTGGCCCTGGGCTTTTCTCTGTAGGAAGATTTTTGATGACAGATCGAATCTCTTTACTTGTGATTGGTTTGGTGGGATATTCTATTTCTTCCTGAATCAATGTAGCTTGTTTGTGTGTTTCCAGGAATTTGTCCATTTCATCTAAGTTGTCTACTTTGTTGGCATATAATAGGTCATAGTATCCTCTTATGATTTCCTTTATTTCTTCAGCGTCTTTGGTTATGCACCCCTTCTCATTTCTGATTTTGTTTATTTGCATCCTCCCTCTTTTTTCCTTTGTCAGTCTTGCTAGTGGCCCATCAATTGTATTGATTTTTTTCAAAGAACCAATTTTTGGCTTTATTGAGCTCTGCAGATACACCGTTCTGGGGTGGGGGGTGTAACCCTGGTATGTGCTGGTCTAGGGCGTGGGGCCCTTTGTGCACACATGTAGAGCTGTGGCAGCAGGTCAGTGTTAAGCCTTTGTGGACTGGGAGCAGAAATGACATGTCAGTACTTTCTCAGAGCTGGGAAGCGTTGCTGAGGGCTGTGTGTATGAGTGGTTCTAGGATTGCCATAAACTGATGTTCCCAGGGCTGAAGGGCATGATTGGAGGCCCGTTCATATGCGCAAGTCTTGGAGTGCTATAAACTGATGCACAGAGCTCAGGGGCTTCAGAGTGAGCTGAGTGACACTGTGGGCGAGGAACGGGGCAGCCTGGGTGTGCAAGGGACTGGGGTAGCCTAGGTATGGAGGTTAGCACCCCCAGCGAACTGGTAAAAGTTATGCACTTTTTATGCACTGTCAAAAGCCTGCAGGAAGCAGAGAGGTGGAAGTAGTGCTCTGGAGGGGTGCAGGAATGGTGGGTTGGGCTGATCTTGGGATGGGGGTGTGGGGCAGGTATGCGCAC
Source organism: Myrmecophaga tridactyla (assembly GCA_004026745.1). NCBI lineage: Eukaryota > Metazoa > Chordata > Mammalia > Pilosa > Myrmecophagidae > Myrmecophaga > Myrmecophaga tridactyla. Next base: position 17,038 of record PVIY010009647.1, read on the forward strand.
TGAGGGCTGATGGGACAGGGGCACTTGGAGCACAGGTAATGCGAGTGAGTGATGGGGTTCAGGTGCGTGGGGTGTGGGGTGAGTCACAGTTTATGGGGCTGCATTGGTGAAGGTAGCGCATTCAAGAAACGTGGCCTGGTTTACTTCCTAGTCCCCGGCTCCCCATCCATGTACTCGCGCAGGCTCCCTGCCTCCACACCAGGCTCCAGCTTTCTACCTCTCAGTTCCTCAGCCCCTGCAACCAGCATCACCCTATGTGGTGCGGAAGACTCTCCCAGGTCAACTGTATTCTTGAATGGCCATCTCGGTCACCCTCTCATCCCTTCTTTTCCAAGAAGCAAGGCTGAACTCAAGCTATGCTATTTGACCATCTTCCCAGAAGTTGACATTTGTATTTAAAAAATAACAATGTAATATTGGTCCCTAACTTCTTATTATATTCAAGAAGAATAAAGTAAGTTAACACAAGTTAAACTATAAATTAACTGAAAGAAATTCTTTGAGTAAATTTCAAAATCTTTTAAGCCTAATACCAAAGAAATAAGCGATTGCTACAGATATTATTACATAAATATTGAAATGCATTTAGTAAATTGACGTTATCTGATTCTAAGATTTATCACCCTTGCCACATACAAGGGAGCAGATAAAGAATTTTCACTGAGGCATTACGTAAAATAGAGATAAATAATAGATAACCCAAAGACTAAAAATGGGATGTGAAACATTGCAGAACAGTCAAATACAGATATACTATACATCTTCTAGGATCAAATTTATGATGAGGAACATGCTATATTGTTAATGTTTTTAAATATAAAAAAATGTTTAGTGTCCTATCATGTAGGCGTGGTAAAAAAAATGAAAGTCATTTTAAAATGGTTACTTTTGAAGGGAAAATTCTTTTATGTTTTCTTATTTCACTTGTTTGCTTAGTATTAAACTGATTACTTTGGAATTAGGAAAATAGGGTAATTAAAAATTGCAGTAGTGTGAAACTCAGGTACATTGTATCAGAGTTAATTTAGGCTATATTTATATGATCCTATTTTTCAAAATCACGTTTCTGTAACAACAATTTAGAGCTCCAGATGTAGGTGTCCTTTTATCTTCTAGGATAAAGTCATAAAATGTATTGGTACTAGAATAAACAGATGATACAATAAGCAGGTATCACTTCTTAAGTATAATGACTTGAAATTTTAAAAGTGAATATTAAACAAAATTTTAGTTAGACTCTTTATAAAACCAAAAGTAGTTAATCTTTCTAAACAATCTTTCCCTATTCATATGGTTTAGACTATAAAATTTAGGTCTAATAGGTGTTTTTTACTCTGTATATCACTGTTTCATTGCTGTAAATACTGCAAGAATACTTCACTATGTGGGGGAAATTATATATATTATTATTCATAAAGTCATCATTATATGATGAGTATGCTATATTTTAAAACTATAGCATTTGCAATACCAATATAATACTATTAAATTGCTCATTCATCATGGTAACTACCTTTAATATTCTCACTTAATCCACTAAAAAAATGTTTTTTTTTCAAAACTTTTACAATATTCAAGAGAATGGCTTTCTTTTTTTGTTTTTAACTGAAGTAAGTATTAAAAGCCTTGGCATTCATTGTTTCACTTGGTCTTTATCTTTTTTGCATTTAAAACATAACAGATAAAATAGCATACCAGAATATTTCAAAGATCACGTTTTATACAAAGTCAACTTTAATATTTCCAATACAGAATATACTAACACTCTAGTAAAAATTCAGTTTTTATGTATTCTATGGAGATATCTGTATAAACATTTGCGAAGAACAAACATTAGAAAATAATTTATAATTAGTAGAATTTTCATGAGGCTACTATAAATCATTTATTTTTAGAGTATTATTGAAGTAGTAATTTAACTAGGAAAATTTTTCCTAGTGGCCTGAAGGAGTGAAAGGTTAATAGCACAATGATGTCTTACAAAACAAATAGTAAGAATTTTTGCCATCTTTCAGTGGGTAGGTGGTAAATTAATAGATAATAATGTTTGGATAAAATATATATCCACATCTTAATGATCACTATTTAGATATGATTTTACCTGCTTTAGCTAACAGTACGCATTGTTAATTTATGCAGTTTTTCCGAAAACAACCATCCAAGCAAAAGAAGAATGGCAGCCAGGAACTAATATTAGCCAGTTGGATTCTACAGGATACCACAAAGAGTAGGCCCTCGGGGTTAAGGTTCTGCCAAGAAAGTAAGTTGTTAAGACCTGTGGGCCTTTGCGACCTTTAAAGATAAAGGAGTCAAATAAGCTTGGGAGGCTTGGGGAGAGATTTATTCATAAAGGACTTTAAATATATAATTTAAAAATCTTATGATACCCTCAACTAAGCAGCCCTAGCATGAGTATTAGTACAAATGTAAGGACAGAAAATTTTGAATCTGAGTGATATTGAAAGGGAACTGATATAGCTATTGTATAAAATGAGAAACATTCAGATAAGACTATGATAAGCTGGAGAAGATGGTGGGGTTTGAGATGGGGCTGGGTAGGATGCCTTGGTTAATTCCAAGAGCATTAGAAAGAGGCAGTGTTGTAGTTTATTCTTGATGAAAGTATTTGCATGTGGGATCTTATTGTATAGGCATTTTTGACATCCATACAGCAGGCTCAAAGGTAAATATTAGACTTAATGTGCATAATAAAATTATACAAATAACATGCTGTATTATAGGAGAAAATTTTATTATGATAATATTTCTGGCCTCTTCCAGTGAATTTTTAATTGTGAAAGAAGAGGAATAAATCATGAGGAGCCTGTGAAAACACTGGAATACAGTGTTTTCAAAGAAGAAAGTTGTGAAAAATTTGTAAATAAAGAGGGACTTTAGTTTTTCTATTTAGTTAGATTATGTTTTATGTAAGAAAAGGCTGTAGAAATAAATAAAAAAATTATTTCTCTTACCCATGCTTTTTCCTCTAATATGTTGTCTTCAACATAAAACAATTAGGAAGGAATGAAGAATCTGTGTAGAACAAGTGTCAACTCCTGATTATATATGAGAGAAGAAACATTATGCACAGGCTGAATCCTGGTTACAGGGTCTCGTGAACACTCTTGCTCAGATGGTGCTTTTGGTCCCAATTCAACTCCAAGGTCCCCTCCATATTCAAAGAGGAGCATTACTTTGCTGTATTCAATGCAGTCTACATCTATGTAGAGGCAGGATATCAGGCAGTAGGGTATCCCAGCTCGGGACTATGGGATATTAATTGGATGGAGTATATAGTCACTACTTCTATTTTGTTATTTATTGTGTGGACTCCTAATGCTAACCTCTGTTGTAAGAGGCTGCATTTCCAATGCAATTTTTTTATAGTTTAACATGAATAGATCAGGGAAGAGTGAGATAAACCTTATTATTCAAGTTTATTTCTAGCTTACTGAGTGACCACCCGTATATTTTATATTTAATGCCCTCAACAATCTAAGTTGAAGTTAGCTTGTGCCTTCATGCTCATAACATTCGTCTTATTATCTATTTATTCCTTCACTCACTCACTTATTAATTCATCCGAAAGCTAGCCAAGATACTACCTGAGGCATTGGACAGGACACAAAATTAGATTAGAGATACATTTTAAGGGCTTCATTAGGGCACATTAAAACTAAAATGTGAACCAACCAATGACATGGGAGGGAAAAAAAAAGGAAATTCTTCTTGATTTTTACCTTGGGATGTTGCTTTTTACCTTGCAGCATTCCTTCTCCCATGTTGTTACTAACAAGCTGATTTAGGATTGATTAATGGAGATTGATTTGCGGAATATTCTTACCAATTGCTAGAAAAGAGACCACCTGGTAATGATAAATTGAGTCTGTTAGGGCTACAAAACTGAAAAATAAGTTGTTTTTCAGAATATACAATGATGTTGAATTTTCCTACAACTAATCAAAATATACAAAGAAAGAAACAATGAATAATATTTTTCTTACTTTTCTAGGAATGAGCCATTTCACTGCTATCTAATATTTGTGTTCAGAAAATATATTATATATTTAGAAGCACCTTAGAAATCATTGTGCCTAGTCTCTACACAGTACAGCAGTGCCCTCTGTCATATCCCAGAAAGTATGTCTTTTTGATTTTATGTGTTGATTGGGAGGTGGGGGAGGAGCTGTCTTTCCATCTCTTTTGTTCATTTGTTTGTTTTTAAAAAGAATTGCTTATTTACTGAACCTGGAGCATTTTGATACACAACCAATTTTAAATTTACATCTTTTAATTCAATTTTGAAGTGTTTTCACACACGCACAAATAATTGACATGCAACAGTTGTCCTAAGGTGAAACATAGTCACCTTACCAAAAAACCGTTGCAAGTATTTTCACCCAAGTTAAACAAAAAATCGTTTCTCCTGAGTGTGAAAGCCTGTAACAGATTTAAATTAATGATACAAAACTTATCACTTGTCGTGCTCCCCTTGCAAAAATCAAAAAAAAGATGTATAAGCAACTAATATACAGCAGTCACAACATGATCTTGGATCATTCCCACACCAAACCAGATACTCCTTTAAGCCCATTGTCAGAGACCAAGAGAGTCATTCATTTTATACAAAATTCACATGTGCCAAAAATGAAAGACCCAAGGAAAACAAAAAGAAAATCCTGGTACTGACACGAATGTTCAGTACATCAATTAAATAGTGGCCCAAAATGCCACTGCTCAAAAATAAAATAATGACTATGTATCGTTGTAATAAAATCCAAGAGGCTCTAACCCTTTGGCATCAGAAAGCCAGATTTTCCCAATTGTGTGTCTACACACTTCCTACATGCCAAGAGCAGAGAAAGTGTACATACCAGCATAGAAAGAAAAAAAGCTACATTTGCTGAAACACCCAGAGAATTGACTTTAAGAGACTTCTAAAAAGGTTAGGAAGAAACCAAAAGATGTTTACTACCTGCTTGTGCCATCAATTTAAGTGAAGGTAATTGATTCTTAAGTTTCAACGTAAAAATATAGTAGGAGGGGAGATGCATATTGGGGTAAGTCTTATCTTTAAAGCAAAACAAGAAAGAAAGTATGAAAATACCCAGCTATGGTAGCATTCTCCAAAGTCAGAGAGCTGTGCCATTAGACTTGCAGAAAATGTCAAATACATACTGGTTGTTTCTGATAAGAACTCAAAAAAATGAATCTTTAATGACTTGAACTGCATGAGAGGGGTCCAAAGAATGCAGTCATTTTAACAAATTACTATCAGCTCTTCTGCTGATTTCTTGAGCAACCTGCATTTTATTATGAAAACAAAAGGGAAAAAAGACATTTAAAAGAGACTATACTATATTTCATTTACAGTGTTTGAGTTCTGGATGAATGGTATTAATGGGAAATTCAAACAAGAACTAATGCCAATCAAAGGTCAAATATTCATTACAACTTTCCTAAAAAGATGTTTTCCCCCTTATAACTATTAATAACAAAGAAATATAAGCTGTACATGTACAGTTCAGAAAATAAAAACAGAGAAACAAGTGGCATTATTGTGTGTTAAACGAGATAGGCGACAAAAGCTTTTAAACAACCCTCCGACTTCAAAACGCTCTTCAGATAGATCTATCCAATGTCATGGCAACCAGAACAAGAGATTCAAAGAAGGACCACAGGGGCACTCTGCCCTTTGTATCATTGATGCCTGTGTGCATTCTCTCCCGAACTTCCATGTACTCCCGTTCACGGTTTACAGCTGTCATTGCCACTGCTAGCGCACTAATCATTGCTTCTAGCTTGTTCTGGTGAGCTTCTGCTTCCATGTCTTGTCCTTTTGGAGCCTCCCCAACATCAGTGGTGAACGTCACTATCTTTGGAGTCGTGGTGACATCCTATTGCTAAAACACAACTTATAGGTGCCATCCATGTGAGCAGCAAATGCGTATTTCCCACTGGACTCTCGGTCTCCTGTATAAATTCCTTTATTTATAAATTCCTTTATTATCGGGCCCCGAATCTCCACTTTGATGTCCTGGAAACCACCCTCGGCCATGTGAGGCCCATCTTGGTTTGCCCAAGGTGACCCGCTGGAGGAAGCACTCCTCGGCCTGAGCGTCTGTGCTGACGAAGTAGCCCAAGGCCGTGCCAAGAGCGCGGCCAGGAGCCCCAGCAGCTCCTCGGTCACCGCGGTGGGGCTGAGACCAAGGCCAGGACGGGAAAACGGCTTCCAGACTCGCGACCACCGCCCCTCCTCAGCCGCCTCCGCTGCGGTTCCCCGTCTCTTTCTTACTAACAAAAACTTCAGTGCTTCAGATGAAAACCAATTAAAATTTTGAGTCATAAAATTGCAGAAAGTTATTTCTCATAGTGAACAACAACAACAAAAATGTTTTTCTGGAATTTATACCCATTGGCCCTAATTCTGCTCTGTGGAGTTAAAAAAAAAAAATCTAATCCCTCTTCCATATAGTTCTAATAAAAGTATTTATCAGAAAGTGGGGAATTTTATTTTCTTGTATTATAAATGAATAGAGTAGCACCTGAGAGAATTCCTTTCTGTTGTTTGCTTGCATGCCAACACAAACTGCTTCAAAACAACTGTGCAGTACGTGGTCAGGGATCACGGAAATGAATACAGCTGCTATAAAAATGAGTAATACACAGGAAAAACAAAATAAAGTGCAAGGGAAATTATTTGGGGATTTCATACTAAAAAGAATTTTGGCTATTGAAGAAAGTGCAGGAGTTCTTGAGGAGATTCATGAAAAATTCCTGTTACTTTTTCCATAGAAAGAAAATCAGGGAAAATTTATGAAGAAAGGTTATCAGGGCAACTGAAAAAAAAATACTAAAACAAAAAACATTCAATATATTCACTGAGAAATCTGAATGTAGGTTGCATGTAATATTTAAAATAATTTATTTAAAATATGCTAGCCTATCTAAAGGGTATAGAAAGCAGGTCAATAAGATACATGTATCAAATATCTAGATATAATAAATATTAATTTTACCATATTTGCTTCAAAATGGTATATATTAACATATACAATATGAATACAGTTTATTTCCGAAGGTATTCCACCTTAATTCTACTTCATTTCCCATTCCCAGTGGTAAACATTATCCTGAAGTTTGTTAGCTATCATTCACAAACACTATATTTATCTTATTATTTATCTATAAAGTACAGAATATTTTTGGTATTTTTGAAACTTTATTTGACTGGTATCAAAGTTGCTAGCTTTATTCAGATCCAGTTTGTATGATTTATGCATACTGATACATTTTGCTCTAGTTCATTCATTTTCACTAATGCAGAGAATTATTACATTAAATAGATTTCTTATTAATTTTCTTATTGTGGACCATTGTTCCCAAAATATTATAGTAAAAATAAGTCTGAAATAAAAATGCTAGATTCTACTATTCTCTTAATCAATATATATATATAGAGAGACAGTCTCTTTAGTAAAATATATTTGTGGTTAATAATGTAAGTTAGGTAGTATGCATTATGTAAGATATGGTTATAAATTTGCTTTAACAGAAATGATTATAATTGAATACTTTTCTGAAATATTCTACAAAATCAAGGAAATTTTCATTTAGGGAAGACTAATCTTCACCATCATAAATCTTCATTCTGAAGTTTACAACAGATTTGGTTATTAATTCCCACAAGCCTTTTACATAGTCTCTTCTACTCCTATGTTTCATGCATACTAGATTATCAACTTCATTTTATACCATATATTATTCTAGATCCTGAGCAGAGAGGTGATTTGATCTAATGGAACCAGGATCAAAAGCAACATGATTTGAGAAAATTTCATCTCCGTTTCTGCATGTGTTTCTAACCCCAAACTTCTGCATCAAGAATCATCTGGGACTCTCACCCAGCATAGTCACCTAAAATTAATTATGACCAGGATTTAAAGGTCCCCTGTCCAAATATAAATAGCTTGAGGTGGAATGAACATAAGATATATCTTGTTGTTGATAGAGGAGTGTATAGTATAATCTTTGCAGTCAGATATTTCAGCATTCAAATTGTGGCTCCAGTAACTCCTAGTTGTGTGAACTTGGCAAATCATTTAACTTCAAGCCCTCAGTTTTTATCCACAAAATGGGGATAATGGTTTCTACTTCTTTAAGTTTAGCTGGATAATGTGTAATGAGTGTTTATGTTTTCCAAGCTCTGCCATAAAGACTTCTAATATATATATTCATTTGACACTCTCTAGATTTCAGAGGCAATTGCTTCTAAAATACCCAATTTGCTGATAAGAAAACAAAAGCACATAGAAACAAAGTCAACTGTGCAAAGTTACAAATTTACTATATGACAGAGCTGGAATATGACCCAAAGCATTCTGGTTCCATGGCCATCATCCTTAATTTCTTGTGCCTCTTAAATTGAACCTTCTATTTAATTCTTCACATTGGAATAGGTGGTTTCCATCATGCCTTTCTACCTGAAGAAATCTCAAAGGAAAAAATCTATGAAGTACTTAAGGCATTCAAATAACAGTGGAAAAATCATTACTTTAGAAATACTAAGTCAGACTTTCAGAATTGACCTAATTCACAAAAGGCCTTGAGGAAGTTTCATAACATTCGTGGGCTTCATTTTTCCTCATCCGTTAGAAATAGAAGTTGAAAAGTTTCACTTACAAGCTACTTTAAAGGGGTCAATGAAGTCATATACAAAATCTCATAAAAATATATGCTTACTATATACTCTAGTACATACAGGCAATAATATATAAATAATATATAATTATGTAAAATTTATATATGCATATTTAATTGTCTTGCAAATAATTTCATTTAGCACTATGAAATGTTACTCAATTTTCTCCTCAATGGAGTATCTTTTGTGAAAATAAATTCATTTATAATGGGGTCTTTATGCCAAGATGAGAAAACAAAAAAAGCTTTTCTTCTTCCTTAAGTATGTTGGTGAAGAATGTGAGATCAGTTTCAGCCTTCTGTATTATACTGCTACTGTGAAGAATTTTGTTCACATCTTTAGGCACCTAATCTAACAAATTCATTGACAACGAGGTGAAGATATTCAAGAAAGTAAATAACTTACGCATTCTTGGCCTGGAGCTCAACTCTCTAACACACATATTTGATGTTCATATGTTGTTTCTTGGATACCCACACATGAATGCCATATGCTAAGTTGATAAAATGTTAAACAAAATAGATTCATATTTTGGCAGTTTTAACAGCATCAGGAATAATATGTTTGAACAATCGTTAAGTCCTTTATGATACAGAGACAGTTATTTCTTTTTAACCTGATGATATCTGAAGATTATGAAAACATGATATTTTACAGTTGGGGAAAAAGAAAAATATGATTTGGGGGATGATTTTAACTCCAAAATATATTTAAATTCATTTCTTTCTGAAGTTTAATTTAGTCTTCTACTGATCTACAGGTAAATCATCACCATATGAGGTTCCAAGCTGAAATGCTAATTTTTTATGTAAGCAGGAAATTCTATTGCTCTAGGCAAAAAAAAAAGTTTCCTATTTATCATCAACATGTTGATAATATTAATTTTTAACCATAAATGATGATGTTGGGGAAGTCCCAGACAAGCTCAGGGGCCATCTCTCAGATGTGGCCCATGTCCCATCCTTTTCTATTGTGTGCAAATGTTTATCAGGACTACAGGAACTCTTAGTGGGAAGACTCCCTTTCACTGGGATTGTATAAATGCCCCTCTCTAGAGCAGCACATATTTGTGTCCTCTCTTGATGTGATGGGTTCTTTTCCCCTGCTCTTTTAGACCTTTGTGTTATGTAAGTAATAAAGCACTCATTTGCTCAGTTTTTGTTGTGCCTGAGCCTGTGTTCCCACCACAGACCCTACAGCAACTTGCACCATAGATGATTAGATCCAAAGTACATTTAATGGTTTCAGAATTATATCAAGAAAGTGTGAAAATCATCTTATATTACTACTATTATGATATCAGCTGTTTTATGATTAATTGTTTAGTTTTATTTACAAATATTAACCAAAGAAAAGTCACGTCTAATGTGATTAATTACTAATAAATTGTGGAAAATTCAGTGCTTATTGTGATTTAATAATTTTGAAAACTTTAACAGCAGTAATTTTTAAATTTATTTTCATATAAGTAAGGTCAATTAAACACTTTGGGATATATACTTGACTAGTGGTTGTTATGAAAGAGATATTTGCATAATCATTGCAAGGAGATATCCCAACAATCTCCTTGACAGATAGCCTTATTTTATACTTCTCTCAAATATGTTACTTTATAAATTTAATTGATATCAGATGCCCATTAACATGCCACCTAGTAATATTTCCAAAACCAGTGTGAAGTTCTTAGTGTGTGTGTGCACAATTGTGTGTGCATGTGAGTGTAAGAGAAAGTATACCAAAAGTTACGTACACTCATACCTCTTCAAATGCATTGTTCCATGTAAAGATAGTCAGGTGTTTCTGAGTTGTATTATGTCAATAGCAGATGTAGAAGAATCATGTACAGATACAACTTTGCCTCATTCCTAATTGCTTTTTATACATCTAAGTTGGGCGTGCGCACAGGTGGTTCAGTGGTTAGAATGCCGACCTTTCATGTGGTGTGACCCGGGTTCGATTCCCGGAGCATGCACCTCCCCCAAAAAATAAATAAAATAAAATAAATCTAAATTAACTTAAACCATGATTCTGATGATAGAATCAGAATCATTTGTGGAGCTTATGAAATGCTTCTCAAATTGTTTTCTCCACACCAACTCATTTTGGAAACTGGTTAGACCTGTGAATTCGTGTGCTTCTACCTCGACCTCTGAATCGAAATCTTTGAGGATGGTGCTTGGCTCTCTGTATTTTAATAAGCATTTTGTGTGATTCTGATGCAGATGTTTGGGAATCACTGTTCTATGCCATTCTCCAACTGCAGAGGTAACGATTTAGTATAAGGGGATCTCCTCTGCAATTTTGATACACTGATTTGCCAAATAGAAATATCGTAATTGTTCTACTCATTTTCATAGAAAGAGAAGCATTTCGGCTTATCTTAAATTTATTTACACATTTAAGGATAGATGCAGAAAAAATTAAAATTTTTTTGTTTCACTGTTTACTTTCAAATGAGAGTTCTTTTCAATAAAAGCCGTATTAGGTAGTAATACAAATGTGGACACCAGCACTTAAGAAAGTGAAATATGGGGATTAATCATCATTGAGGGATTTCTGAAAACTTCCCAAGATGAAACAATTTTAGTTAGGAGTCTGAACATATTTGTCTGAGAAAATCTTTTGCAGACACATGCTGCAAATGGAGCAGTCCAGATCATGCCCTGTTCTCTTTTCCCTTTACACACATTCCATTTTTTAAAAAGTGCTTGTGTGTGTATGTGTGTGTGTGTTTTCCAAAGTAGCCTGACTAGTCAGTTTCACACCTGGCAACACATAAAATGCAGAGGTAATATAGGGGAACTCTTTTAGCAATAAATACAACTTTAACCATATTGGCGATGAGTGTTATTTTCCTTTGCCAGAAGTGGAATTTGAATTTACAAGGGAAATTTGAGCTAGTGGCTTATTGCATAATGGCATGGCAATTATTGCTGCAGATGTATTGCAGGTATAGTTTAACTATAGGTGAAAACATTATTTTTACAGTAAATCCAAAAGATAGATTAAGCCAAGTATTAAAGTCTATTTCTTATATTACTATATCAATGCTTAGAAATATTATTAGAGAAAACATGCTCATTAAAATAACAGTAATACTATACTTAACATAATGCTATTTTGCATATATACATTTCTATTCAGAAATATTAATACGGTTTATTTGGTTCAGTTTTGGGCCTAATAGTAAATACACCAACTGGATGTATACACACAAAACATGAATCCAAATTCAAGTGTCTATAAACACTTGAAAGTTATTCACATTTGGGTCAAGGTGAGAGTGTACCCTAGAGGATGATGCAAGTAAATTGCATCAGTTTGTCCCCATTCTCATCACTTGCATTCACGCCACTGGATATTGCTGCCTTGGCAAGTCATGGACATGCCTTGTGACAAAGAGCTTCATTGCAGGTGATGGAAATAAAAGCATGCTCTTAGAAGATGTCACCAAATGACTTAAATCGATGGTTTAGAATACTTGACATGCTATGACAGATTTCAGGATGGCGGTAAAGGAAAACAAAGTGTTAAGAAAGAAAGGAAAAAGCACAACCCTTGAGGTGGGGAGAAATATGAAGGAGCAGAAGCTGGAGCTTTTTGTAGGATTAATTCTTTCATTGTCATTGTCATTTTATATTTTTGTCATTGGACCAATTTGTACTGAGTGAAGACAGAAAAGAGATAACGAAAACAATGCTAACCATTCTTCTAGCTATCATAAATCTAGTATCCTTGACATTCACACTTATTTTACTTTGGAGGGAATTTCTAATAGTACCTGCTAATTAATCATCCCTAATTTCATTACAATCTGTTTTACAGTAGTACTTTTCTTTCTTGACCTTTAGTTAACAAAGCTTTTGATAATAACAAAATAAAGAATCTTTTACAATTTAGTATTCTTTAAGTTTATTCTAATAACCTACAGGCTTCTATTATCACAGAGTTATAAGAAGGAATTCTCATAATCACCAGAAGCAAGAAATGGCAGTGGTATAAGATGACAAAATATACATACACTTAGGGAAATCAGATGTACTTGAATTTATCAAAACTATTATAATACCTAAGTAAGTTATACTGTTCTCCTCTACCCTGGGTTCTAATTTGTATAATCAGGCTGGACTTAAAAGTAGAAACCACGGCAGACTCTTAATCTTATGTAAGATGGGGGGAGATGAGAAGAGCAACAGAAAAGGCAAATTGCAATTTGGGATATAGCATTACTACTCAGAAGTTAGAAAACAGGTTCACAATGCAAAGCTGTCATAACTGGGTTCCTAGATCCCAGTTGGGGATCTTTGATTAACTGTGCTGAGCTCCCGATATGAAGGTGTTGATGCTATTACAGAATTAAGCCTATAGTTTATAGGGAGAAGGTAGAGTCATGGATCATAGCCATGAAGACCCAGCAAGCAGGAGCAGAGGGAAAAGAAATGGGAGAGAAATAAGAGGGAGGCTGGCATTAAATGCCTGTTTTTATTTCCATTTTAGAACAAAATATCCATGATTATGTGAGATAAGTAAATCAAATCTCAAAAAAAGTTTTATAGAAGGATATTTGTAAATCCAAAGATAACTCATTTACAAATAAAAGAAATGAGTATTTTAACTCCCAAATATTCTGAGGACCGGGTCTAACAGAGTTTTAAATTCTGTTTTCAATCTGTTTGCATGCATAATATTTAAGTTACCATATAGTCATTTCATGAGTATTACCTGAATGCAAGTGGTAGTTCAAAAAATTTTCAAATAATTACCACTTTTAATTGTTAAAACTATTTAACAATTTCCTATAATTGAATCAATCCAGCTAATCATTCTGTATTAACATAGAGCAGCCTATAATATAGGCTTTGCTTACTGATTAAGTGCCTTTTGCTCTCTGTACTATAGAAACTATCTGTTATAACACTCAATAAATGGTAGCTATAAGTATCGTCATGGTCAGATGTCAAACAATTTTGCCTAAAGTGTTTTGAAGGTAAATAGTTATAAATGTTATTAATGTCAGGGTTACACTTCTTTCCAAGCACCTCACACAGTAATTAAACACATTTAGATAGAACAGAGCATTGAGGTAAATGCTGATTATAAATTAATACATAGGTGATATAAAGAAATAGTAAGTATATGAGGAAGAAGGATATTTCAGAGTGGAAAAAACCTTAGAGATTTCCTGTAAATATGTTTTAAATTAATTATTTAAATTATTTTCTATTACCTGAAGTGAAAGAAAAACAGAAAGATTTGGGTGGGGTAGTGTGGTGTGGGTAGAAGAGAAAAAAGCAACCATAAACACAACCTTAAGGAAAAAACTACACATCTAAAAGCTAAATGTGAACAGGCTTGCCATCTACAGAAGTCAAAATCTCTGGTGTTTGGGAAGGCATTGCTTCAACATTGTACTGTGACAGAAAAAAACATTTTACTGTTTTTAAGTATGTCAGTTCTTTTATAAAGAATCCATGATTTTTAGTCACTGAAAAATAGTTTTCACATAAATGAAAACAAAATAACTGGGAGTATATTTTTTAAAAGAAAAATACAATAAAGTGTAATAACTTTTATTTTTCTACCCTTATATAGCAGTCTGCTTCTGAGATAAGAATTAATACATCAATCTGTTACTTACTTAGGGGGAAATTTCTTGACACATGGAAATGAACCCCAGGTGGAAATCAGTTTCAGGAACCTGGAGAGATATATATGAAATGATAGAATAATCTGTTAATTAAAAATTTTAAAAATGTCCAGCAATGTTATTTAGTTCTGAATTAACACAGTTTCTAGATTTGAACAACATTGTAAATGCAGTGTGATTAGAAGCCCTCTTTCTCTCCTGTCTCAGTTGTTTTTGAATATAATCAAACTGACAAGTATCGTAGGAGTTATACCTACAGCAGATGGTCTCTGTATTCTCTCCATCAGCTGTCCTGAGCTCCAAGAAAATAAGATAAAACAATTTCATACTTGTCATTAAGACTGTCAGGCACAACGTTCTATTGAATTATTTTAAAATGACGATTACTATTTCCAGAAAGCAGCTGTTGCCCCAATAAAAATACATGGAAATATAAACATGGTTGCAAAGGGTTACAAAGACTGTTCACTTGCTTTAAAAAGTCTTTTAAACATCTGTAATAGTTTATGGTTTCTTTTATCTAACTTTAATATATACTTTACTTCTAAATATACTGTCATGAAGAATATGACTCTATTGAACAAATTAAATTGCTTCAAGAAATCTTTCATTTCCTGCTCTGAAACAATCCATTAAACAACCTACAATTTACTAAAGTAAATGCAGGAGAACTGCTACATTTTCCTGCAAATACTTTAATAATCTTGAACATGCACTGTTTTAATATCATATCCTATAGTCATACTGGCTTGATTTTATTTTAGAAGACATAATAATGAGAATAGAGTTAAGAAAGTGTCTTGGAATTTTGCTATAATTCTCAGTTTCTACATAGCAATAATTTATATTTAACCAAAGGCAGTAGATTGGGGGTGAGGGTTATTTTCAGAAGAGGTAATCTAGCTGCAAGTATAAGGAAACAAAAATGCTTTTATAAAATGAAATCTTTAGCACTTTAAAAATGCTTTTAGTAAGACTGCACTTAAGCTGTTGATATTACATCCACATTATAGATTAAAGTTATGTGAATGAGCAAAAATTATATAATTCATTGCAATTTTCTTTGAAAAATGCCTTACTTATTAATAGAAAATTAAACTAGTTTCTATTAGCCAACTGAATTACCCATCCTTCTGTACTCTTCACTCTATTTTCATTTCTAAATTGAATATTTCAAGTACCAAAAATTTTAAATTAGGATAGCACTATTTTATAAATTAAATTGGCAATGTAAATACATAAATATGATATTTGCAGTAAAAAATCCTGCTTAGCCTTCAACTCCCTCTCTTTTCCTGATGCATATATTTCTCCTCAACCCCAGAACATGTTCAGACCCTAGCAACTAGAAAAATTAATGGTATTTAGTATAGGTATACCACAATCATTAACTTAATCATGAAAGAACAAAGCATAAGCCATACATGTTTGCATTAGAAATTTATATGATTCAAAGTTCAATTATTTTCAAAAATTTCTATCCATTGTCTCTATATTGGTGACCTATCTTAAAAAAAGGTGTCAACAATTAACTATAATTATATGATGAAACAAAATAAACACGTCAACATTTTCTTGATAGTGCTTAAATAGTAATGTAATGTCTTAATTATTGTTTTAGTTTGGATCCCCTCAGAGCACACCCAGAGGCAAAGATTCCAGTGGAAGTAATTTATGTGAGAGATAATCCAGGAGAAATGAGAGTAGTAGAAAGTGTAAGAAGTATATCAGTAAAGAGTGGATTATCAAGGAAACATTCCTGCAGGCAACTGGAACTTAATCAATCCCACTTGGGAAGTCTGGGAGTCAGTGTAGAACATATAATTTGGAGTTTTTCACTCTAAGGGGCTTGAAAGCTGTGTTACTTCCAACCAAAACTCATTGTTTATTGACTGAGGGGTGTTCAGGAGGGGCTGGTTAATCTCTTGGCTCAGCCAGCCAAGCCCACATATGGGCACAGGGTCCTCTTTATGCCACAGAGAGCCCTCTGTGATGGCGATTTTAGTGTGTCACTTTAACCAGATTATGGTCTCCAGTGATTCAATCAAATATTAATCTAGTTATGGCTGCTATGGGACTTTACAGATGTAATTAAAGTCCTTAATCAGGTGATGTTAAATAAGGGAGATTAGCCTAGAAAATCTGAGTGAGCTTGACTGAAATCCTTGGAAGATTTAAATAATAGAAAGAGAAAACAAATTCTGCCTGTGGACAAGCACTTTGGGCCCCACCCAAGGGCTCCAGCCTATGTCCTTCCTTTCCTGACTCTGCCTGGCCTCTGGATTTCAGACTTGCTCAGCTAGCTTCCTCCTACAGTTGTATAAGATGATTCCTTAAATACACAGACACACACAAACATATATACATATATGTTTGTATATATACACATACATACACTGACACATATTGGTTCTGCTTCTCTGGTTAAATCCCAACTGATACTCCTTCTGAAAAAGATGCTGTTGCTGGCATTTGAAAATTGAGCTGAGGTGCATGAAAATGTTAAGTGTCCAGTGGTTATAGAAGGGACACTGACAGTACCTTCAAACTACCCAGACACATTCATATCCCACATTCCAGTCTATCACTGATTCTCCAAGGTGACTACTAATTACCTTCTCTTAAAATGAGATTTACACACTGCCTTTCTCCCTATGTGGGACGTGACATCCAGGGTTGAAATTCTCCCTGGCAATGTGGGAGATGTCTCCCAGGGATGAATCCGGAACTGGCACCATGGGATCGACAATTCCATCCTGACCAAAGGGTGGAAAAGAAATGTAATTAATGAAGTATCAGTGGCAGAGAGAGTTCAAATAGAGTCGAAAGGCTACTCTGGAGTTTGCTCTTACGCATGCTTCAGATAGACCTTGCTACCTATCATAACCTGCCAACCCCCAACCAGGACTCTTCCAGCCAATCCTAAAGAACACCTAGGGCAATATATAAGATACTACAAGAGTTCTAGGCACTAGAATAACTTTCTAGAACCTACAACCTCCATATGTGTCCCTGGTCCAGATAAGTTCTGAAACCTAGCCTAGCCTCTCCAGAATATCAGATGTTCCATCTCCCTACCCCATATTAGTGACAGACCCTTCCAATATCAAAAATTTAGAATTGCTATAGCCCAAACAACCCTAAAGAGAGGTATGGAAAGATCAAAGGTGATGGTGGAATTATACAGAGAAGATAGGATTTAACAAATGGAGATGAATGCTGAATCATTAAATTGATATCTCTTTTAGTCTCCAATATTTTAGAGTGACTAGAAGTAAAAACCTAAAATTGTGAAATTGTAACCCCGTCAATGTCTGAAATACGTGCTACAACTAACTGTGGTGCTGTGCTTTGAAATTTATTGATTTTTTGTGTATATGTTATTGTTCACAAAGAAGGAAAAAAAGTCAACTGTGATGATAAAAAAATATTTAAGCCCTCTAGCCTCCTATATTCTGGAGAAGCTAGAATGAAAAATATGGAGAATTGTATGGTAGCCCATGACAATCTATGGGATGTGTCCTGTAACCACTTGTTGAAGAGTATTTTGAAAACTTTTTCTTTTTTATTTCTTTGCTTTGTATATATGTTATACTATGCCATAAAAAAGTTAAAAACAATCAGATTGACATAATGAGGTTTAGATGAATAAGCTACAGTAATTGCTACTGCTTGGGTCCTAAGGATGGAACTGGTATTTGGCGTTTTCCTCCTCTATCCTATGCTGGGTATCCCTCACCTATTAAGCCAGCTATTGGCCTCAGTAGCTTGTCCAGTAGGGTATCTCAGATCTTCATTCTTAAAGGTTCTGACATCCTGGTACTGGTATGCTGTGGTTGACTTGGTCCTAATATTTGGTCTAGAAACAACAGGGATGGTGATTGAGGTCAGATCTTGAGAACGACAAACACTTTACAAGTCTTCTACCTCAGATGATGCCTTTGCATGGTCTCCAATCAAAGGGACTTTGATATCTTCTACCAAGAGGGAGAAGGTCACTTATAACAGCCCAGAGGATTCATGGTAATCCAGGGCTTTCCTGAGTATATTAGCAAGCAAGCTATGACATACACCTCAGAATCTTCCCCTGGAAAAGTAGTGGAGTTGGTGTACTATGCAACTGCTTCTGTCAGTAGTTGGTTAGGCTGCTGGGAAAAGGTTTCTGTTTTCTAGAATTTCTGGCTTGCCATTCACATAGGTAGTAAATTCTCTTGTGGCTAGAAAAAGCCATTATGCAAAGTGGCACAGGTGTTGGCAGTTGTTAGTCAGGCAGGCCTGCAAAACAAAACAAAGTATAGTAAGTGATTAGGGGATATGGATGGGACACCAACATCTGCTACATTTACTCTAAAAAAACAGTGTTGTATATTCAAAATAATATCTATCAGACTTTGGTTAACTGAGAAAGACTTAGTTTATTGAAGAAAAGTGGCAAATGAGAGATACTAAATAGTGAACATTAGGTAAGGAAGAAAGTGACACATCCAATAATGCCATATCAAACAATTTATTTAACATTCTTGGGTCTAATGATTAGAAAGGAATATGTTTCTATAGTTAGACAAATTCCCTAATTAAATGCACGTGAAACATTTTTTATAATTTCAGAGAGGATGAAAACTAGCATGCAACTAGAGAAAGCTTGGATAAGAATACTGATAACTCATTGATCATAATAGCAGAGAAAGTTGAGCATACAAGTAAAAAATGAAGGTCGGTTAGTAAATTTGGTAAGAGATTACAGGCGAAGAGTAGCATTCCGAATCCTTGTTATCTCACTGGAATAAGCAGCAAAGTTGGCAGCTGAGAATGAGGAGGTAGGAAGGAGTTTTGAAATTTTGAAAAATGAGGTGATATGCTTTCTTCTCTTAAAGAGTAGGTGATTTGCTTCCCTGAGGATAATATAGTAGGATTCTTAGTCAGAGGTAAGGGGCCACTTGAGGTCAGTAATAATTAATTCAAAGTGAGACTAGGTGGCATGGCTGTGTGCTTTCTTCCAGCTGAGTCCATCACCACTGGTTTGAGGTAAGCAGGAGATTTGGCCAGACAAGTGGAATGAAGGGAAAGGGTGGAAGCGCTATATATTTTTAAAGGATGACAATAAAATGCTATCTGGGTGGAGAGAACCAGGACATGAGATGGGTATTGGACAGTGAAATGGTGGTATAGTCAGTGAATTGGAGTTCCCTGTGGAGTATGGGAATAAGTATGATAAAGATACTAGAGGAAGTGACCTTGGAACAATTAGAAGAAGATACTTAGAGAATGATATGCTTAAACTGACTTTTTATTTTAAGGGGTGTGGTTATTGGTATTTTTTTTTAATGTAGGCTATGCCTTTGAGAGTGAGCGGCTGAAATGTGGATGAAGAAATGATTATTACAGCTTAAAAAGTCGATAGCCATTTTAGAAGGATTAATCACATATGAGATGAAATCAGAAAAATCTTGGCAAGAAAAGTGGTGGAGAAAAATGACAAGTAAAGAGTTTATCTCTTTTGTTCAAATTAATTCTAATTTTAAACTTTATTATCACTGTGCTTTGTTGAGAATGACAACAAGCACACAAATTACTCAGAGTATGAATGAAAAATTGAATCAAACTGCCTTTTCTGGTCATGTTAACTCTGCCATTCTGAATTTTATAGTGTAGCTGTTAGAACAATACATCTTCCAATCATACATTCTCTTGAACTCATTAGGCCAAATTACTACCTTTCTAGAATGTGATCTGTTTTAGTGATGACTGCAACTTTGTATTCAATATAACCACCATATAATCAGCAGTTGTATGGTGCTTAGAGGATAGGTGAGGAGTCCTGCAAAGAGTAAGAAAAGTGATTCCATTCAGGAAAGAAGGTCCATCCCACCTCCAGCATGGTTTAAGACCAACTTGAAAGAGTACAATCTTAGTACATCTATCAAAGTCAAGAGAGGTCATCGATCAAAGGAGACTGTTAGCTCTGCGGAATGATGGTCTTAAAGTCTTGCATAAGAGATGAGCTTTGATAGCCTAGAGGACTATCCTCTCCCAGACAAATGGGAGGGAGCTTACTGAATGGTAATGGTTGGGGTATGGGCATCAGGGGAATGCACATTGGATAAAGAAGACCTGTCACCACCCAGAAGTCCTCAAGTGCTATAGAATTGCAAAAGGAACATGGATGGGAAAAAAACAAACATGCTCACACACTTAGTATTAAGGGAAGTCCAATAACAGTCCAGAACACTGAACTACTGTGTGCAGAGGTGAAAGTAGCAAAAAATCACTATATCAGAAGCATTCCAGTTTCCCAATCTCACACAATCCCACAAAAGAAATAATGTTCCAGGCAGCAGGAACAATTCAGCAGGAGTCTGAATAACCATAGGCATACCAGTTTCTGAGTTCCTGAGGATATCTAGTGAACTCCAGGAATGGGAAGGAGGAGTCTGGAGTGTTCCCAGGTGGAGAGACAAGGATCAGAGACCAAGAAAATAAGCTTTTCTACTGCCTTTGATTAGTCACTAGATCTGGGCCACTCATGAATTTGTTGGAGGTAGACTTCTATGTCTGCAGCAATCTCTAAAGGGGGCTGAGTACAAGGGCTAGTTGCAGACAGAATTCTCAGCAGCTGGGATATTTAATAAGTACTTATATCCCAGTAATATAAGGAGAGGAATCTGAATACTACATCCCAGTAATCCATACAGGCAATGTTTTTAATTTTAATTTTTTTTTTAGAGAAGTTGTAGGTTTACAGAAAATCTTTCTGAAAATAGAAAACTGCCTTATAACCCACCCTTACACACACAGTTTTCCCTATTATTAACCCTCCACATTAAGGTGGTACTTTTGCTAAAATTGATGAAACAATATTATTTTAAATATACTATTAGCAGCTATAGTCCATAGTTTATATTAGGGTACACTGCTTGTTTTGTACAGCCCTATGTTTGATCTTAAACTTTTTAATCTAATATTAAAAAAAACTAAATTTCCTCTTTTAACCAGATTCAAATATACAGTTATATAATTATATTCAGTGTTGTGTTACCACCAGAATCCATTAACAAAACTTTTCCATCACTCCAAACAAACTCTATACCCATTAAGCATTAACACTGCATTCCTTACCACCACCTAGGCCCTGATAACCTGAATCTAGTTTCTGACTTTATAAATTTACTTATTCTAATTATTTCACATCAAAGAGATCATACAATGTTTACCCTCTTGTGTCTGACTTATTTCATGAAACACAATATCTTTCAGATTCCTCTGTTTGTTGCATAATTTAGAACTTCATTCCTTTTTCTGGCTGAATAATTTTTCATGGTATGTATAAACCACATTTCGCTTATCCATTCATCTGTTGAACACTTGGGACACTGTGATCCTTTAAATCCTGTAAATAATGCCACTGTGAACATCGGTGTGCAAATATGTGCGCAAGTCCCTGTTTTCAATTATTTGGGTATATACATAGAAGGAGAATTGCTGGATTGTATAGTAATTCTATGCTTAACTTTCTGAAGAGCCACCAAGCTGTTTTCAACAAAAGCTGCACTAGTTTACATTCCTACCAACAATGCATGAGTGTTCCTATTTCTCCACATCCATTCCAATACTTATTTTCCAATTTTTAATAGTAGCTATTCTAGAATGTGCGAAAAGGTATTTCAATGTGGTTTAAATTTGTAGTTTCTTAATGGATAATGATATTGAGAAAGTTTTCATGTCCTTTTTGGTTATTTTTATATCCTCTTTGGAAAAGTTCTTTGCTCATTTTTAAATTGGGTTGTCTTTATGTTGTTCAGTTGTAGGATTTCTTTATATATTCTGGATATTAAACCCTTGTTAGATATGTGGTTTCCAAAAATTTTCTCCCATGCCATAGGTTGTCTTTTTACTTTCATGATGAAGTACTTTCATGTATAAAAGTTTTTCATTCTGGTGATGTCCCATTAATATTTTTTTTCCTTTGGCTGCTCCTGCTTTGGTGTAAAGTCTAAGAAATTATTGCTTAACACAAGGTCCTGAAGATACTCGTCTATGTTTTTTCTAAGATTTTTCTACTTTTGGCTCTTATATTTATGTCTTTCATCCATTTGAGTTAATTCTTCTTATATATTGTGAGATAAGGATCCACATTCACTCACATGGATATCTCGTGTTATCAGCACCATTTGTTGAAAGAATTATTCATTTCCCATTGAGTGAACTTGGGATCCTTGTCAAAAATCAGTTGGCCATAGATGTGAGGTTTATATCTCAACTTTCAAGTCCAGTCCATGGGTTTATACATATGTCCTTGTGACTCTGTGTTTCTGTTTTGATTGCTGTAGCTTTGCAATAAATTTTAAAATTGGGAAGTGTGGGTCCTCCAGCTTCATTCTTCTTTTTCAAGATATATTTTGCTATTCTGTGTCTTTCTCACCCTCCATATAAGTTTGATGATTGGCTTTTCTATTTCCACAATAAAGGCTGTTGGAATCTGTGTTGGGATTACAATGAATCGGTAAATTATTTTATGTAGAATTCACATTTAAACATTATTTAGTCTTCAAACCCATGAACAAAAAGATTCCTTCCATTTAAGTCTTCTTTGGTATTTTGTGGTAATTTTTAAATTTTTGCTTGTAAGTCCTTTATATACTTGGTTAATTTTATTCCTAGATATTTGACTATTTTAGCTGCTATTGTAAATTAAATATTTTCTTGAATCCCTCTTAAAATTGTTCATTGGTAGTTTATAGGAACACTATTGATTTTTGCATGTTAATCTCGTACCCTGCCACTGTGCTGAATTCAATTACTAGCTCTAGTAGCTTCGTTGTGAAATTTTCTAATATAAAGTATATTACATGCAAATAGGGAAAGTTTCAATTTTTCCATTCCAATTTTGATGTCTTTCATATATATTTTCTTCCTTAATCTGATAGAGCTTCCACATCAATATTGTATAACAGTGTCAACAATGGGCAACCTTAATATGTTCTGATATTGAAAGAGAGGCTTTCAATATTTTGCCTTTGAATATGGTATTAGCTGTGGGTTTAAAACATCATATGATGTTCAGGGAGTTTCCTTCTATTCCTAGTTTTCTAAATGTTATCAAAAACTGGTGCTGGATTTTGTTGAATAACTTTCCTGCATTAATTGAGATGATCATGTGTTTATTTTCCTTTGCCTTATCAATGTGGTATATTATATTAATTGATTTTATGTTAATCATCCTTTCATATCTGTGATCAGTCCCAATTAATCATGGTGGGCAATTATTTTAATGTGCTGTTGGATTTGCTTTGCAAGTATTTTTTTGCATCTATACCATAAGTGGTCTTGGCACGTAATTTTCTTTTCTTGTGATATCTTTATCTGTCTTTGGTATGAGTGTGATGTTGGCCTAGTAGAATGAATTATGGAATGCTCCCTCCTCTTCAATTTTTTCAAAGAGTCTGAGCCATATTTGTGTTAATTCTTCTGGGAATATTTGGAAAATTGCCCTGTGAAGCCATCTGCTCCTGGCCCAGCTTTTATATTCAGATTAGTTTATGTAAGGTGAGCATTGTTTGTAAATTTATATTCCATACAATTCTAACCCATAAAGAGAAATGACAATAACTTTATTTTCCATAACATCATAAATCAGGGCTAGAAGATAATATGAAAGTTTAACTCAAACACACACACACACACACAACAAAGGCAGAGACAAGGGCACCAGGGGCTCAGTTGTATCAATGCAAGTTATGAAGTTATAAGAACCTGAAAAATGAAATGAAATGAAGCCTACGAAATACTGAAGAAGAAACGCCACTGAGGTACTGACCAAGAAAAAGACCTGCATTTATTTTAATATAGTAATTAAAATTTATAGCTGAACTGTTGAATAAGTGCCTTTATTGAAAAAGACATTATAAAAATGGTTTATTTGCTTTTGTTTTCTTAAATTTACTGATGTAAGACTTATTTTGAAAATAAGGTTGTTTTATAATAATTCACTAATTTATTTTTAAAAGACCAGTGATGCCTTTAATAATTCTTAGCACTTTTAATTTGAAGCAAATAACTAGTATTCTTTTCTTTCCCTCCCTCAAAGCAGCCACAACCAAGACAAAAGATCTCATTTCTTGTATTTTTTAACTTTTTTGAAATATGGCATGCAGTGTTTACAACTCCATGCTAAGCATAGAGAGCCCAGAAAGACTCCTTAGTTTATAAGTTCCAGCCAGTAGAATAATTAAGACATTCAGACAAGGCCAAGGGATGTTGGATAGAGGGTAAAATCAGTGAAGACTGACACTTTCTTGGCCTCACTTTCCCAGTTTGTAAAATGAAGTTCAGAAATTAAATAGTTCCTCCTAAGGAAGGTATTGGTGAATTTCTCCCCACTATAAGAAAGAAGACTATAATTTCTTTTTTCTCTC
Organism: Myrmecophaga tridactyla; assembly: GCA_004026745.1. Taxonomy (NCBI): domain Eukaryota; kingdom Metazoa; phylum Chordata; class Mammalia; order Pilosa; family Myrmecophagidae; genus Myrmecophaga; species Myrmecophaga tridactyla. Next base: position 41,798 of record PVIY010009647.1, read on the forward strand.
CTTTTGTTTTTTTATCTGTTTGATATAGATTAGTGATTTTTGATTATTAATATGCATCACAAAATCTTGGTATGTTTCTTTAAAATACTTGCTCCCAAATTCTTAATCCAGAAAATTCATGTCAGTAATTCTACAACAGGACCTGCAGCAATATGCAAAGAAACAAGTACCTGGTTTTTTCTCACACTAGTGGAACAAGCATCACATTATAGACTGTCTGCCACTTTAGCATGGGCTAAAATCTGAATTTGCTTAGGATGGAGCTTCCAATTGTGTAAATATGCAAGAAATGAAGAAGTTGGAGGTGTGATATATTAAAAACCAAAGTTCTATTGTAGAACAAATCTGAATTCATGGGTGTGCTGGTTTGAAATGATGTACGTATTCTAGAAAAGCCATGTTTTAATCCTAATTCCATTTTGTAAAGGCAGCTGTTTCTTCTAATCCCTATTCAGTATTGTATGTTTGAAACTGCAATCAGATCATCTCCATAGAGATGTGATTTAATCAAGAGTGGTTGTTAAACTGGATTAGGTAGAGCATGTCTCCACCCATTTGGGTGGGTCTTGATTAGTTTCTGAAGTCCTGTAAAAGAGAAAGCATTTTGGAGAAGGCTAGAGATTCAGAGAGAGCAGAGAATGCTGCAGCACAGTGAAGCAGAGAGTACACGAGCCAGGGACCTTTGGAGATGAAGAAGGAAAATGCTTCCCAGGGAGCTTCATGAAACCAGAAGCCAGGAGAAGAAGCTAGCAGATGGTGCTCTGTTCACCATGTGCCCTTCCAGTTGAGAGAGAAGCCCTGACTGTGTTCACCATGTGCCTTCTCACTTGAGAGAGAAACCCTGAACTTCATTGGCCTTCTTGAACCAAGGTATCTTTCCCTGGATGCCTTTAGATCTGTTTTAATTGGGACATTTTCTCAGCCTTAGAACTGTAAACTAGCAATTTATTAAATTCCCCTTTTTAAAAGCCATTCTGTTTCTTGTATATTGCATTCTGGCAGCTAACAAACTAGAACAATGGGATAGGGACTGAATTATTTTGATTCCTGAATAATGTTGTTGTTGTTTTGTAAAATGCATGAACTTTTGTTGAATTGTTTTAAACACTTCTGTTCTACTCTACCCAAAGGGGTTAATAACAAGTATTAATGCATTTATTAGCTGAGGGAGTTTGAAAATTTAGGAAGCACTATTCATAATACTGGTGTAAATCAATGATATTCCTTGAATTTAGATTATCTGACCACACTCTTAACTAGGCTCTTTTATGAAAGTTGTTTGTTACAAATAAAAGAAAAGTGATGTTTAGTTTAGAAATAGAAGCACTAAAATAGCATCACTCATCGATTACAAATGAACTAAAATTATGTAGATGAATGAAACAAACTAATATTCCACATGAAGACAATACTCAACTTGGTACTTATTTTCTCTCAATAAAAATCACCTTTTTCTTATATACTTGAAATGTATTACATAAGAGCGATCACTTGTTTAGTCATTAAATTTTTCATATTTTTTAAAAAATGTTATATTCATAATCGTATGTATACCTTATAACATAAGCTACGTGCTAATCATTTATTCAGTGTGCTACTCAAAGTTTGTATGTAATTGAATTTTTCTTTAAAAAAGTCTTCCCATTGAAACATTTTTGGATTTTAAAGGCAGTCTATTTTCATCCATTGCTAAAGAACAAAATATTGTGAAGGAAACAAAAAAAGCACTTGAAATTTCTGAATATTAACTATTTAAAGAGAAAAGGTCAAATAGAATATATGGTACAGTGATTTTAAAAAATCCATTTGCAGGGAGAGAAAGAAAGAATTTGTGGAAAGATAAAGAAGTGGAATGAATGAAAGAAAGAAGGCCAAATGTTATTAGAGGTAAGAGACATGTAATAGAATGTAGAAAACATTACAAATGCCATTTGGTCCTGTCACTCTCAACAATAATAATCTTTAATTACTTAGGACCTCACAAACCTATCTTCATTATTTTTACTATTATATTATGTCAAAATGGCTTTTAAAAAATAAATAACATTAATGGATTTCTGGTTTCAGCATGAATGGATTTCAATAATTAATGCTATCCAATTGCTTTTTTATTTCACAGTATTTATAAAATTACTAAGTTTTATCATACAGGTTTTTTAGATTTTGCTAAATTTTCTGGATGTTTATTGAAAGCTATTTTCAATGACTACAGTTACTTTGTGATAGAATACTCCATATATACCTTTTATCTTGTTTTCAAAACCTATTTATTCACAGTAAAATGATCCAGTTAAATCCTACATTTCCTTTGTTAAATTTTAATTTCAAAATTGTATTTTTCTTGTAACAAAAGGAACACTGGATTATATAAATTCTATTTCTTTTTTATTTTTTGTATGCTGTGTGCTGGGGGTCACATTTCATTCTTTTTCCATATGACTATCTTGTTATTGCAACCCCATTTTGTTTGTTTGGTTGTTTTTGGTGAAAGAAATTGAATCAGGGTCTCCTGCATGGCAGGCGAGCATTCTACCACTGAACCACCCATGAACCCTAAGATTATATATTTTAAAGTTACTCATGGAATTTGAATTTTATTGTTTGACAAGGTTTTATCAGTCACTCTAAAATCTCATCTTTTGATGTGGGATATGTTAGTAAATAATAATTGGGCACATATATTTTCCCAGATGAGAAAAGTTCTATGGATTGCCTACACAAATGGTGACATTTTTTCTTTAACATTAATAAAGGTAAGATTTTGCTGAAAACATGACAAATCCAGTGGATTCTAATTAAAATTACAAATGTGTAGTGTCACAAAAATAAAAAGAAATTCTGCTATTTAGTAAATCATGTTTCATTAATTTCTAATCACATTTCATTATATCAGATTATGCCATCCAAGTAGATGACCTCCAACATTGTTTGATTTCTCACATTAGAAACTCTTTCATAGAAGCTTACAATAAGTTAAAGGATAAAGTAGTAGGGAAATCTGAGAGAAGAAAAAACAAACAAACAAATAAACAAATATATTATTTTACCAACTACAACCAGCAATATATTTTGAAACTACAAAACCCAAACATAATCTCACAAAGGTTTTCATGGTTATTAACTTAAGCAGCCAAATTAAACCATTCATCAGACCCAAACTCTCCTATGCCTGATGTTGTAAGGTCACTCACCCTCTGTCTAGGCAAATCCTTGTGTTTTCTTGCCATCTCGCTTGAACATTGCTTTCTATAGTTTCCTAACTCATTTTATTTATTTTTTTCTACTTCATCTTAACTGATCTGAAAGTCATCTCCTCTTTTCCATATAGCTGCATCTTTTAACCCTATCTCTTAATATTTAACTGGGCCAATGATTGTCATATTGGAATTGTCTCTTCTCCTCAAATCATCTTCATATGTGTTTATCTGTATATTTCTCTTAACTGTTTTTTGTGTATTGCCTCTGTAGTAGAGAAAGATACAAAGGCAATGATGCTGACAAACATAAATGCACCTAGAATGAATGCCTTTTCTTCAATTCAATGACTTCGTATGCAAGCAGCATTAACTCTGTCTTTTCACTAGATGATTAAAATTTTATGTCAAATCTTTTCATATCTTGTATTCAATAGGTTTTTTCATTCCTTACTTCTCTGAGAAAGCCTCCAAATTTATCCAGTTGCCTAAGCAATCAAAATCTGTATGTGTTCTTTACACAGGACAAGAATATGTTCCTATTAATATACATCACCAAATTTCAATACCTATTTTATCCTATTTTCAGTAGATTTTTTGCAGAAAAGATCAAATTATCTATGACATTCAGTGAAGAGAAAAATTACATTTTATCAATCTCAGAGGAAGCTTTCTAAACAACACAATCTTAATTGCCTCATTCTTTAAGATATTTTGAATATCTTATAAAGAAATAAACATAAATCTAAAAAAATCTAAATAAATCTAAATATAAATCTATACAAAATAGACAGCAATAAACATTACTGAAATTAGATTATGCTACTGGCACTTTGATAGTTAAAATTTAGTGAATTCTAATTAATATAAAAACTCTAACAGGGAAAATAAAATGAAACAACACTTAAGAAATATTGAAATGCTTAGTTATCACCTCCTTAACAAAAATAGAATAGCCTCACTGTGTGATATGACTTGTAGCCTAGCATAATAGGTAAGATCACATGTTTGAAAGTAAGACACACATGCTTTAAAATCTCAGATCTTTTGCTTTCTTTATAGATTTTGATGATCTCTGCTTCTTAAGTCTAGTTTGAAAAACAGTTATAAATATTGCCATGGCTGGATTTTGTGTAACCTGGGATCATTTAGTTACTGTTTGAATCTCAGTTTTTATTATCTCTAAGAAAGGAACAATAATCCCCACCCCATAAATTCATGATAATTACATGAAATCACACATATAAAGTAGCAATACATTGACAAGCAAATAATAAACACTCCATAAGTGTTAGCACATATATATGTTTGTTTTTATATCTAGAAGTATACAAATCCATATGTACTACAATAATTTCACTTTTCCTTTTCTCTTGGGGGAGAGGGGCGGTGCATGGTCTGGAATTGAACTCGGGTCTCTGGTAAGAAAGGTGAGCATTCTACCACTGAACTACCCATGAGCCCTTAATTTCAACTTTTGAAATAGTCTTCTAGGCCTTACATTTTATGTGTCACACATACTATTCAATCATTAAATTTGTTTGATGTGCATTTCAAATCAACGTGTTCTCAGTAGTATTTTGTACTTTATCATCAAAGTTTTGAAGAAAAATTGAGATAACATTTGATAAATTATTCTAATTCTTCTAGTATGTTCTGCTACCAGACACAGTTCTGACTTTCCAATATTATAAACATATATGTACACACACACACACACATACACACACACAAACACACACAATGGAAAAATACAAAAGCAGAAATCTGATATTATAAGACAACTTTTCATCAAGCTCAAACTCAGAAAGACTGGATTAAAAACTTCTCTTGACAGTGTTCCTGAAATGTGCATTACTGAGCATGCTTACTACAAATAGGGACAAAGGTCTCTAATTCCTCCTTAACTCCGAGCTCCCCTGTTTTGAGGTCTATGCTGCCAAAGAAATTGTTCTCTCTTCCTCTAATGCATGGTGCTATTCTTGTATTGGAATACTGTATTGCCTTCTCCATGCACCTACATTACTACATTTTTTCTAACATCGTTTGGTTACTTCAACTCCCAGAAAATTATGTGAAAGGTACCCTAGCCCCCTTAAGTTTTGCTATTGAAAAGTGCAAACACGGGAACACATGAGTAGCAGTGTATTCTGGAAAACATTGGTTTTCTTGCGTTGCATTTGTTCAGAAAATCAGAGAATAAATCCATGAGAGTAAAAAAGAATAAAGCTACTTCATTCTAGCAGAGCTTTACTACATATGAAAGCTTATTCCTGGGAATCAGTATAGCAGCTGTGCACATCAGGCATAAGTCTTGCTATAAATATAAGGGATTTGACAAACATCCATGTGAAAGAGATTATGCAGCCAAGGACAATTTGTGAATTGTGTCTCTGCACCAAAAGGAGTCTGGCTGAACCTCTAACTTGCAGATAAAAAAACAGGACAACAATATGGGGATTATTATTACTAACAATTGCTGGGACAGATGCATGGGTTTTGAGAAAGCAGAAATAAGAGCTGACATAAAATAATCAAACAAATAAAATATGTTTACCCATATGTATGATGTGATAGCTAGTTAAATGATTAATTTAGATATTTACATTTGTCACCTCTATAAGCATGACTGAGTGAATAAATGATTGGTTTTTATAAATGAAAAATTGCTGATGCTACTGGGCTTCAAGATAAAATTTTTCTCAAAAAGCTTCACATCCACACTTCTCATTCTCCACACCATCACCACCCATCCATACACATTCTGGGAATGGAAGAGTTTGATATGTGTAAATGAGATTAAATGTTACTCTATCTGCTAAAAGCAACCAACCACTGAAGTTTATTTATGTGCCGGATAATTCTATCTTCAAATGTGAGGATTTAGACATGTGTTTGTACAAAAACAAAAATAAATTCCCTGAGATGAACACAACAATTTACTTATAGGGAAAACTATAGCTTCCTTATAGATAAAAATTTAAGAGGCTTTAGGCAGGGAAGAACTGCCAAGACTGTCATGATACAGAAATACATCAAACCTGCATTGGCCAATGTGATTTATTGGATACATGAACAGACAAGACTTGCCAGGGCACAACCACTTATCTAATTACATAGAGCTTATATTCTTTCACCTGTGTCAGACTACCCTCCAGCTGAACGTTCAAAATCATGAGTTGTCCCATTCTCAATGTATTGCAACCTCTACGTAAGCAACACAGTAATGAGTTTTAAAAACTTAGACTAATTGATCCCGTAGTTAGTGTTGCATTTTGCATCACACATACTATTCATAATATCAATAATACCTGCTGTAGAAAATTTTACATTACCTCATTTACATAAGACAAAAACTTCACAATTACATGTTTCTGCTATTTTTCCTTAAATGTGTATTTAGAGTTGCTAGTTACAGGGCTTATTTTTTTCCTTGCGATTAATACCCAATATCACCATCTTCAGAAAAGAACAGCTTACAAATTTCTTGAGGAAGTTTGCTCCTGACTAGACTGTTAAAGAATCAGTTCCATCCTAGAAATGTTCAAATCCTTGTACTTGGAGATAGGGTTCAATGTAGAAAGGTAAAAACAAAACAAAAAACTAGAACAATATCTTTTTTTTTCCTTTTTCATATTGATAATTAAAATGAGCGTAAATGGATTACCCAAGTGTTTAAATGACATGGAGATAAGCACCTTATTAATTGATCTTTGATTAAAATTGTCAAAATGGGCATGTTTGCTTGTAATATAGTCTATATGTTGATTGAAATTATATCCTAACATCTGTGACCATGATCACTCTAGTGTGCCTTAAAATAATTACTGTAGCTGCAAGGAAAAGCATTAATCATTCCATAAAGTCATTTCTCCACATTTTAGAAGGTTTTGCACACATTATAATCTAATGCTCATCTGTCAGATAATATACATTTTTCCCTCGGGATTATAAATTCATTGCATATGTTTAATCATCTATATATTTTTATAATTATGTGTTAAGCTATATGCTACAGAATATTAGTGTTATAGAAATGCTGATATACATGAATGAGAACTGGAGTAAGTTTGTCTTCTAGTTTGAAATGTGCCGGAAAGTGATATGTCAGAAATGGGACAGCTTTTAAAAAGGGAAATTTATTAAGTTGCAAGTTTATAGTTCTAAGGCTATGAAAATTTCTAAACTAAGGCAAGGTTATAAAAAAAATGTCAAATTAAGGCATCCAGAAGAAGATACCTTGATTCAAGAAGGCTAGTGATATTCAGGGTTTCTCTCTTAGTTGGAATGGCACACGGTGATGTCTGCTAGCTTTCTCTCCAGGCTTCTTCAATGGCTTCCTTTGGGGCATTTTCTTCTCTCATCTCCAGTGGTCTCCAGCCATGAGGGCTCTGTTGGCTCTGGTGGCTCTGGTGGTTCTGCTGGCTCTTGTGGCTCTCAAGCTTTTTCCAAAACAGCCCCCCTTAAAAGGCTCCAGTAAGCAATCCACCTTGAATGGGTGGAGACACATCTCCATGGAAACCATTTAATCAAAGTTCCCACCCACAACTAGGTGGGTCATAGAGATGTGTGTATAAAAACGATCCTACCCAGCAGCACTGAGTGAGGATTAAAGGACATGACTTTTCCGGGGGACACAATAGATTAAAACTAGCACAGTTGGTAAAACTTACAAGAGGTAAGTCTTTGAAAGACGGGGGAAAAGACATTTTGATTCTGGAAGCATAAATAAGGAAGCTGATTTGTGGCATTTGAAAGTCAGGCCAAAAAATGTAGGGTAGAGATGGTAAGAATTAATTAGAATGACTTTTAAAGCTGTTGGATTTTATGACAAAAGTCCAATTTAAGATTGTTAATATGGTTATGAAACACAGGATGAATTGAAGTAAGAACAGAATTCAAGTTTCCTTTGTAAATGTGAGGCTTTGGGGGGAAAAATACTGTTAATCTCTATTCTGGGGCCACAGTTTTATTCATTGGAAAATATTTGTTGATATTCAGAAGAATTAATGAACGAGTGAGTGGGTGGAAAAATGTGAAGGGAGGATTCTGCTTCTGCCTAGCTTATAGACTGATTGAAAGAATTTCATAACTACCTGAAAAACGTGAAAAAGACTATATTTAGAGGAAAGCAAAGTGGTGGATTATCTTGAACCTATAGAAACTGAGTTTGCAGGGCAATCACATGACTTGAAATTCAGAAAGGAATAGCTCTTTCTCCCAAGAAGAAAGAAGGAGTATGGATTTTCATGTTGGGCAATGTTTTAGTTTCTCAGCTGCTAGGACAAATATCCTTCAATGGGTTGCCTTAACAACAGGAATTTATTAGCTCATAGTTTGAGGTCCAAAATCACGATGTTAACAAGGCTATGCTTCCTTGCCAAACATGTGGCACTGTGGGGCTGATTGCCAGAAATATTTGTTTCTTGGAATTTCTGACATATGGCAAGGCACTTGGTAGTATCCTTTCCTTTCTCTTCCCAGTTCCATTGACTTTCAGCTCCTGGCAGATTCCCATGTCTTCTTTTACCATGTCCAATATCCTATGCCTATAAGGACTTCAGCCATATTGGATTTAGGTCCCCCCTCATTCTCCTTAGGGACACCTTAATTAAGAACCTCTTCAAAGGTCCTCTTTACAAATGGGTCCACACCTATAGGACCAGGGTTTGGGACCTGAATGTGTCTATTGTGGAGAACATACCTCAATCCCTAATAGACAGAGCAAAAAAGAAAAACAGGGTCAACACACAAGCAAGTAAGAAAAAAAAATGAGCTAAAATTTTAACAAGTAGTTGCAGGCTAAGTGTGGGCTAATTTAACACATAGATACAATGGGAATAAGAATTGAGGTAGTTTGAATCCATTCATAGACTTCTGTCCTCAGAACTTACATCACAGGCTCATGGTGCTCACAGGCAAGATTGGACACAGAGCTGAAAACCAGCAAGAACTACACTGGGTGGAGCAGGCATGGAGATCAGCTCCTTCAGGAGAAAACAAATTCTCTCTCTAAAGCAGTAAGCTCTTAAGGGAGGAGTAGAAAATCCTGCTGTCCCCAGTACACAGTGGAGGATATAGGATAAAGCCCTCTCTACTTCTGGGTAGGGTTAGGAAAATGTCCTGAGCCCAGTATCCTTTCAAAAATGTTACGCTTTCACAAGACCCAGCATAAATACAAGATAGATTTTGGTTGTGTGCCATAGGGACAAAGAACAGTAATCCTAAGAAAATTCCATTCCCATGATTGTGGCAGGAATAGGACAATAGAGAAGCCCTTCTCCTCCTGTATGTCAGAAGAAGCCTAACAAGCACAGAGAACAAGCCTCAGCAGCCTGCCATTGGGAAAGGATTGATCCCCAGCATGTTGAGAAAGACTCCTTCTGTTGTGTAAGCAAACATGGGTAGTTCGAGGCTGAGGATAGAGCATGAATATTGAAAAATGCTTTCTGAAGCCCAGCACTCCCATCTTAAATACAAGATATTGTTAGGCTTGTTAAAAGTTTATATTGCAGTGAACAAAATAAAGCAGAAACAAAATCCAAACCCACATCAACTCCTGACAAGATTGGCTCTGTCTCCCTGCTAACTTCATAAAAGAGGAGCGGATATTACAAGGAGTAAATATTACTCACCTCAAATTTACCTATTTTATATAAGATCGCTGACATTTGATGAAAAATTATTGGGTTCCAACACACATATACCCACATACATACAAGATATGGAAAGAAAACAAAGCAAGAAACCATTGTTAAGAGACAAAGCAATGAACAGAGTCATGCTCTGAAATAATCTAGACATTGGGACTATCATGCAGGGCATTTCAAATACCTATGTTTAGCATGCTAAAGATCTTTGGGAATCATGAACTTATGTGGTTGGATTGATGATAACTACAAGGAGTCAAATGTAATGCTAGAAATGCAAATGATAGTATCAGAAATGAAGAATATCTTTGAAGAATTCATCAGTAGAAATAAACAGTTACCTTGAGTACAGGTCAACAAAAATCACCCGTCTAAAACACGAAGAGAAGAAAAAGCAACAAATCACATATCCAAATAGTGCAGAAAACCCCAGACAGAATAAAGACTTTTAATACTATTAGTAAAGACAACAATATCTAGACACATAAAATTCAAAATGATTAAAACAAAAGATAAAAAGAAAATCTTGAAGGCAGCCAGAGGAAAGGACATCACTAACAGGTGAACAAAAAAATAAGATGATAGAAGTCTTCTCGTTAGAAAACGTGCAAGCACAAAGACAATGGAGTGATATCTTTAAAGTACTGGAAGAAAACAAAGAAACAAAACCTATTAACCCATAAGCCTATACCCAGTTATACACAGTTTATAACTGAAGGTAAAATGTGTATTTTCCACAAAAGCAATATAATTCATGAAATTTATTGCAAGTAGAGTTGTGCTTCAAAAAATTTAAACAAAAAGTTTGTAAGCACAAAGAATATGAATCTAGGAAGAAACATAAATCTACAAAGAGAAATAAACAGCTCTTGGATTGGATAAAGTAAAGATAAAAATGAAAGTTTTTACTGTTTTAATTGTTCTAAAAGATTATATATATGACTGTTCATTATAAAACACAAAAATTATGTTGGACCATGTGCCAGTTTGAAAGCATTATGTGCCGTATAATAGCCATATTTTAATCCTGATCAATCTTGTGGAAGCAACTGTTTCTTTTAATCCTTATTAGTATTGTAGATTGGAAAGTTGATTAGATTATCTCCACGAAGAGGTAACTCACCCAATTGTGGATATTAGCCTTTGATTAGAGGGAGATGTGACCTTACCCATTCCAGGTGGGTATTGATTAATTTACTGGACTCCTTTAAGAGAAGAAGCATTTTGGAAAAAGCTTCAGAGCAACGAGAGAGCTGCAAGAGAGCCTTGAGAACCACGAGAGCCCAGGCTGCCAGAGCCTTTGGAGATGAAGAAGGAATATGCCCCCGGGGGAGCTTCATGAAACAAGAAGCGTAGAGAGAAAGCAGCAGACATCACTAAGTTTGTCACGTGCCTTTCCAGTTGAGCAAGAAAACCGGGAATTCATCAGCCTTACCTGCGTGAAGGTAACCTCTTGTTGGAGCCTTAATTTGGACACTTTTATAGATTTGCTTTAATTTGGATATTTCCATGGCCTTAGAACTATAAACTAGCAACTTATTAAATTTCCCTTTTTAAAAGGATTCCGTATCTGGTATATTGCATTCTGGCAGCTAGCAAACTAGAACAGACCATGTAATACATCTATTCAAGATTCTCAATTGTTTTCAATTTCATTAAAAGCTCTCAAAATCTTACACAAAGCCCTAAATGGCAGGGGTGCATAACAGCTTCAAACTAGCATGCTTCCTAAAAGTAAAATTTCCCAGGTTCAGTATAAAAGGATTGTAAGAAAAGAATTTGATTTCTGATATTTTCCTCTCTTTCATTCCAAAGGAGGTGCTGCTTCCCCTTCTTATCCAGAGAATAATTCTAATTAATTTTTACTTGGATATCCTACTAGGCTCTATCCTTTTGCTTTAGGGCATTAATCTCTAGGTCTCATTCCTACCTATAAGCAGGGTAAAGGAGAACAGGATTTATGATAAATGTGGATGAAAAGCATAAGTTCAAATATTTTAAAATATTATAATCAACCTATAAAATTATATTATTGTAAATGAGCAGGTAATTAAAGTTATCTAGAATTCTTTATTGTAACTTCTTAATTTTAAAGTAATTTTTAGCAGCTCTTTGTCTTCTTAGTTTTCAGTTCCTGTACTCAAAAATAATCATTAAGTATTCCCGTCCTGAAAATAAACACATTCTTCATTTTGCTAATGAATTAACGTATTTTATGAACTTTGTTACAACTCAAGCATTTTCTTATTTTCAGATTTTTTCCTTATTCTCAACTTATTACATATTACCGTGGTCTCATAAGGACCAACACCAACTTTAATCTTTGCAGTTTGATTATTATACCATCGTTAAGTCCTAATAAATTATGCCTGTTACTAATATGCCAAAGAACAGCTGTTTATTCACCCCCAAGATATCTATATTTTACATTTGATCACACCTTCCATCTTCTTTAAATACAGTGAGATCTATTCAGTCACTCCAAGAGAAAACTATCCTTCTTATTAGCCAATTGAACTTTGCCATTAATTAATGAAGTAATAGCAAATTCAAACTATTTTTATTATGATTGTGTAGATTTTGACACACTAAACAAATTCCGCAAATCCTTAGACATGGTGTAAATTGAAAAAATAAAAATGCTAGTAAGATATCCATTTCTTGGACATGGGTGCCCTAGAAATATGCTCACAGTCCCCTTTATTATGAACTGCATATATTTCTTTGAAAAAAAATTGCAGTTATATAAATGTGCACATTTCTTTTTTTGCTGCTCAAATAGTGAGCAATATTAGACATGGCCAATTAGTTTATATTTACAACCTTAAAGTGACAAGTGCTCTTTGATCAAAGTCCCGTTTAACAGAGAGCTTGAAGTTGCTTTCCAATCATTCTTTCCATGCGGTTGAACTGGCAGACTATAACAGGTGGCATCAAAGGTGAGAGAACATAGAGATTTACACTTCTGCCTCCAAAATTTCTTATGATAGTTTCTGAAGCATAAATGTTTAATGTTTGAAAGTTACTACAGTGAAGTCTGGATTAGAAGCCTAAGAATCGGCTTGGTAATTTTGTAAATACCACTAGATTCTACATTGTGATGACATTTTATAAACTGTTGCTAACTTATATTTTTCTACCAACTACCAGGATTCTGCCCAGGTGAAGTTACAGGAGTAAAATGATTTGAGCAATCGCTAAGATAATTAATAGGAATGAATTCAGGTAAAACTTTGACTTAAATGTTTCAAATAAAACCCATCATTATGTGATACTTCTGTTTCAATATATATTTCTTCATTTTTCCAGGTATACCAATGTCCAAAGTAACTAGATGGCAGTATCTAAAACACATAGACTTCAGTGTTTATGCTTGATTAAAAAATAATAAATAAGTAAAACATTTTTTATGCATGTGATTAGAGATCAGAAATTTAGTAAATACCTTCTGGGACAGTTGTAGACTAGTGAATTTGTGTATATGTATATATATATATGAAATAGAAATGAATTTATAAATGAATACATGAATAAATGACTCAATTCTTCAGTGTTTAAATATAAAGTGCGAGTGTTAGTTGAAGTTTTGTAATTGTAGGTACCTTTAGGGATATGATTTATTTTCAGAAATCATGTTTCTATTTTTAAGTGATCTTGGTTTAATGACATAATTCAAGAAATTTAAGTGCCTCTGGGAAACAGTTATTAATTATTTTTACACACAAAGTATGTACATATAACAGATGAATGTACCTATAGATGTTCTATTTATAGAAAATCTGCTTTAAAAATCCTATGCAATGTAAATAATCCACCTAAATTAAATATTTATGTATCTAACTTATACTTCTTCCTTTAGCAAAGCCTCTCAATGATCAACTCTATGGATTCAAATAAAATGTAAAAATTTTAATATGACAAACAAGCCACTTCATATAAAGATCTGCATTGTCATTTTTTTTATCTTCTAATATCCTCCCATTGTCATCCAATATTGGATATAAAAGCCAGCCAATCTGTTCTCTATTTCCATATTTTTATTCCCCTTGTAGAATCTTTTTTGGGAGATTGATTTCCAGTTCCCGATTCTAGGTTTGTTTGAAGCTTCTTGGGACAAACAGAAATTAATAGGATATACTCTTACTTTTATTATTGCATGTTACACTTTAATAGTGTTTTCTGCTAAACTATATATATTTTGAATATATTTTTCCTTTATTTCATAGCATATAGAGAGTGTCTGGTGCCTCAAAATTGCACAGAAAAAAATTCTGAAGTAAAACTGGCCAAAAGGGATTCATGGGAGATCACATTCATTTCTGTGAAAAGAAACTCTACGGTAAGGAAAACATGTTGATTTATTCCTTTATTCATTCCACAATTATTAATTCACTGCTTTCTAAACAAGCTCCAACAGTAAGTGTTGGAGTATGGAAATCAAAATATAGTTTCATTAATATAACTTTTATTATGGATTGACATTCCAGAATTCATATAAAAATGTTTGCTAAAGTGACATAAAAATAATAGAACTATCTTTATGAAATCTCATACTGTAAACCCTCACATTTTTTCTGATAACCTGCATAAATCTTTGAAATCCATCTTGATTGAAAGTACTTCACCTGTATTATAACTATATCCTCCCTACATGACAATATTTTAAATTTTAAAATGTTTAAATCTTTACAAAACTTCCATGCCATTTGTGAATGTATTCATTTAATCCTCTGAATTTGATTATATTTTTTATGAAAATGAAGATTGTTCTTTCAATATAAAGGATTTGGTATAAGAAGCATTTCCAAGAATTTTCTCAATAATATCTTTCACCAAGACATTAGTTTAGATTGATTTTGGAATAGTGTGGGGGTTAGGTAGCATGGAGAATTGGATTTCTTCTTACAGTGGTATATCTCTGTTTTCCTCTGTTGAAGAAATTACAGTTTGAAGAAATATTTTTAAATGTCTTCCCCATATGATTTTTTTATTAGAAAATGTGTGGGTTTACAGAAAAATCATGTATAAAATAAGGTTCGCACATATCACCCTATTATCAATGATTTTCATTGCTGTGGTACATTTCTTACAATTGATGAAAACACATTAGTTTTCATTATTTATGTTTGTATAGCCCTAAGATTTTGTTTTTAATTTCTATCCTAGTAACAAATGCATGACCTGAAATTTCTCCCTTTTAACCATATTCCAATATTTAACTCAGTGTCGTTAGTTACATTCACAATGTTTTGCTTTTGTCACCACCACCTATTACCAAAGCTTTTCCTTTATCACAAAGAGAAACTATATTTTAAGCATTAACTCCTTGTTCCTGAGCCTACCCCTTTTGCTGGTAACCTATATTTCAGATTCTGAAATTATGAATTGGATTTTTATAATTATTTTAAATCAGTGTGCTCATACAATATCTGTCCTTTTGTGTCTGACTTATTTCACACAACATGATGTCTTCTAGTTCATCCATGTTGTCGCATATATCAGAACTTCATTCATTTTACAGCTGAATAATCATCCTATTGTATATATATATATTAAATTTTGTTCACTCATTACATCACCTGTTGGACACTAGGATTCCTTCCATCTTTTGACATTTGTGAATAATGTTGCTATGAACATAAGTGTGCAAATATCGGTTTGAATCCCTACTTTTAATTCTTTTGGGTACATATCTAGAAGTAGGATTGACAGGCCATATGGTAATTCCAAATTTCTGCAGAAGAGTCAAATTGTCTTCCACAGTGGCTGCATCATTTTAGAAGCCCACCAGCAGTGAATGAGTGTTTCTATTTCTCCATATCCTCTCCAAAACTTGTAATTTTCTGATTTGTTAGTAGTAGCCATTCTTGTGTGTGTGAAATGGTATCTTATTGCAGTTTTTATTTGCATTTCCCTAATGTCTAATGATGTTGAGCATCTTTTCATGTTTTCTTTTCTTTTTTTTTGCCATTTGTAATCTTCTTTGAAGAAATGTCTATTCCAATTTTTAAGCTATTTTTAATTGGGTTGTTTGTCTTTCTATTGCTGAATTGTAGGTTTTCTTATATATTCTGGATATCAAAATTTTATCTTAAAATATATGGTTCTCAAATAGTTTCTTACATTATTGTAGGTTGTGCTTTTACTTTCATTATATTGTCTTTTAATGCACAAAAATTTTTAATTTTTTGTGGGGCCCCATTTATCTTTTTTTTTTCTCATTTGGTTCTTGTGCTTTGGGGTGTAAAGTCTAAGAGAACATAGCATAGCAAAAGGTCCTAAAGATGTTTCATAGGATTTTCTGCATTTTCTTCTAGAATTTTATAAATCTGGCTCTAATAATTAGGTCTTTGATCCATTGTAGTTAATTTTTATATAGTATGGTGTAGGAATCCACCTTAACTCTTTTCCATATGGGGATCCAGTTTTCCATCAACATTTGTTAAAGAAACTATTCTTTCCCAGTTGAGCAATCTTTTTTTTACCCCATTGTCAAAATCCAGCTAACCTTAAAATGAGGGTTGATTCCTGAACTCTAAATTTGATTCCATTAACCTATATGTCTGTCCTTGTGCTATTACTATGCTGTTTTGACTATTATAGCATTGTGATGAGTTTTAAAATCAGTAAATGTGAGGCGTCCAAATTGATTCTTCTTTTTCAAGATGGCTTGGCTATATGGGTTCCCTTTTCTTCCATGTAAATTTGATGATTGGCCTTTCCATTTCAGCAAAGAAGGTTGTTTAAATTTTGATCGGGATTGTGTTGAATCTGTAAATTTCTTGGGGTAGAATTGGCATTTTCACAATATTTAGTCTTGCAATTCATGAATTACAGAATGACCTTCCACAGAAGAATGGTTTCTTTAGCAGTATTTTGTAATTTTCTGTGTCCAAGGCTTTTACATCCTTAGTTAGATTTATCCTTATATATTCCATGCTTTTAATTGCTATTGTGAATGGAATTCTTTTCTTGCTTTCTTCTTCTGACTGTTCATTGCTTGTGTGTAGAAACATTGCTGGATTTGGGGTGTTGATCTTGTATTCCACCACTTTGCTGAACTCCTTTCTTAGCTCTAGGAGCTTTTAGCAGGATTTCCTACATACAAAACCCTCTCATTTGAAAATAGAGAAAGTTTCACTTCTTCTTTTCCAATTCAGAAGACTTTAATTTTATTAATTTATCCTAATTGCTCTGGCAAGAATTTCCAGTACAATGTTGAATTACAGTGCTGACCATGGGCATCCTTGTCTTATTCCTGATCTTAGGAGGGAAAGCTTTCAGGCTTTCAACATTAAATATGATGTTAACTGTGGGCTTTTCATACATGTGCTTTGCCCTATTAAGGAAGTTTACTTCCATCACTAGGTTTCTAAGTATCAAGAAGGGGTGCTGGATTTTGTCAAATGTCTTTTCTGCATCAAGTGAGATGATCATGTGGTCTTTCTTTCATTTTGTTGATGTTGTTCATTACTTTTTAAAATTTTCTTATGTTGAATTATACTTGCACTCCTGGAATAAATCCCACTTGATGATGGCGTGTAATTCATTTAATGTGCTATTGCATTAGGTTTGCTAGTATTTTGTTAAGGATTTTTGCATCTATATTCATAAGATGTATTGGTCTATAGTGGTTGTTTCTTCTGGTTTCTTTATCTGGCTTTGTTATAAGAATGATGTTGGCCTCATAGGATAAATTAGGGAATGACCTCTCCTCTTCAATTTTCATGAAGTATTTGAGCAGCATTGGTATTAATTCTCTTGGAATGTTTGGTAAAATTCCCCTGTGAAGCCGTGCAGTCCTAGGCCTTTCTCTGTTGGGGGGTTTATGATTAACAAGTCAGTCTCTTCACTAGTTTATTATTTGTTCTTGAAATCTTCTATTTCTTCTGGAGTCAGTGAAGGAGTTTGCGTGTTTCTAGGAATTTGTGAATTTCATCTAGGTTAACTAATATGCTGGCCTATAGTTTTTCATAGGATTTTCAAATAGTCCTTTTTATTTCAGTGGGGGTAGTTAGTAGTTAGTAATGTTCCATTTTTCATTTTTGACTTTAATTATTTGTGTCCTCTCTCTTCTTTATCAGTCTAGCTCAATATTTGCCAAGTGAAAAAAATAATTTTCTAAGAACCAACTTTGGTTTTGTTGATTCTCGATCTTTCTATTGCTTTTCTTATCCTCTATTCTACCTATCTTTGCTCTATTATTTGTTATTTCCTTCTTTCTATTCACTTTGGGTTTAGTTTGCTCTCCTTTTTCTAGTTTTTCCAGTTGTGATGTTAGGGTACCTCATTTGAAATCTTTTTTTATTTAATAATATAAGCATTTAGAGTTATAAATTATCTCTCACACTCTCTTTGCTGCATCCCTTGATTTTATTAAAACAAAACCTTTTTATTGTATAATATAACATATATGCAAAGCAAAGAAATAAAAAAGCAATAATTTTCAAAGCACTCTTCAAAAAGTGGTTACAGGATAGATCCCAGAGTTTGTCATGGGCTACCATGCAATCCTCTCATATTTTTCCGTCTAGCTGCTCCAGAATATAGGAGTCTAGTGGGCTTAAATACTTTTTTGTCATCACAATTGACTTTTTTTTCCTTCTTTTTTTGTGAACAATAACATATATACAGATTTCCAAGCATAGCACCACAATTAGTTGTAGAACATATTTCAGACTTTAACATGGGTTACAATTCACAGTTTTAGGTTTTTACTTCTGGCTGCTCTAAAATGCTGGAGACTAAAAGAGTTATCAATCTAATGATTCAACATTCATATTAATTTGCTAAATCCTGTCTTCTATGTATAACTCCACCACCACCTTTGATCTTTTCATATATCTCATTGGAGTTGTTTGGGCTGTGGCAATTCTAAATTTTTGATATTGGAAGGGTCTGTCACTGCTATGGGGTAGGGAGAAAGAACTATTTGATGTTCTGGAGAGGCTGGGCTAGGTGTCAGGACTTACCTGAACCAGGGACACATCTGGAGGTTGTAGGTTTCTGGCAAGTTACTCTAGTGCCTGGAACCCTTGTGGAATCTTATAAATTGACCTAGGTGTTCTTTAGGATTGGCTGGAATGGTCCTGGTTGGGAGTTGGCAGGTTATGATAGGTAGCAAGGTCTAACTGAAGCTTGTGTAAGAGCAACCTCCAGAGTAGCCTCTCAACTCTATTTGAACTCTCTCTGCCACTGATACTTTATTAATCATGCTTCTTTTCCCCCATTTGGTCAGGATGTAAGTGTTGGTTCTGAAGTTCCAGGTATGAATTCATCCCTGGGAATCCTTTCCCACATAGCCAGGGAGACTTTCACCCCTGCATCTCATGTCCCACATAGGGGGGGGGCAATGATTCCACTTACAGAGTTGGGCTTAGAAAGACTGAGGCCACATCTGAGCAACAAAAGAGGTCCTCCAGAAGTAACTCTTAGGCATGCCTGTAGGTAGTCTAACCTCTGCTACCTACATGAGCTTCACAAGAGTAAGCCTCATGATTGAGGGCATGGCCTATTGACTTGGATGTCCCTAGAGTTTGACACAGTATCAGGGGATTCCCTGATGGTAAGGTTTAATAGTTCCATAATCTTTCTCCCCTCCCTCAGGGGACTTTGCCAATATTTTTTGATTATCTGGTTAATATACTCTAGGATGTTTCCAGGCATGACAATAATCTATACAGGATTAAAGGACCACTTTCTCACTCTGTGCCCTCTGTATTTCAGTTGTTCAAATGAACTATACAGATAGGTTGAATTAAATTATGCATTACAGAAAATTTTAGTTCCAGATCAAATAAACCTTTCTTCCATTGGTCTCAAAGAGTATGTGTGATTCTAAAATATAGACACTGTCTTCCATTCCCCTATGTTATGAATTACTTTAAACCCAACCTGTTCAGCTTCTTTCTTATCTCTAAATATCAGGTTGTATATATAAAACAGCCTCTCAAAATCCAGAAATAATAATCACCACTCTGGACTTAATGTGTCTGCTCTAAAAGCTTGCAGTCTAGGCTCCTGTTTTCTTCAAAGTATTTTCTAAAGGTGACCATACCATTGTTGTTTTTTTTTGTTTCTGGCTTATTTTGTCTCAACAAATGTCCCACATGTTCATTCACATCGTTGCATTCCTCATGACATTGTTCCTATTTGTAGCTGCACAGCTTTTGTTCATAAGTATTCACCATCGTTTGCCATTCTACTTCTCCGTCAGTGCATCATTCAGCCACCTGCATTCATTGGGCATCATATAAAGGGCCCAAAGTCCACATTCCATATTCCATCAACATTCTCAATTTTAGATAATTTCATTGTCCCCAAGAGATAGAAAACCAATAAACACACCCTCACCAAATAGGAAATCTAAATCTCCTCTTAACTCTTGTCCCTCACCCCATTATTTACCTCTGCTGTTGCTGTGGTAGTGCTGATGGTTTCCTTTTGAACATAACTCATAACATGCAATAGCAGTTTTCTGCCTGTACCCTGGACTTAAACACTCTTCATACAAGAAGCATATCTTTGAAGTTATTCTTACAAGAATTCATTCATATTTCTAGTGTGAGTCAGTGGGACATGTAGGTCTATACAACCCCTTTCAATCTTGTTTATCTTTAATATGGTAATATTACTTCTAGACACACTAGAGAATCACCTTCGCTCCTTTCTATTCCCTTATATTGGAGTTCAACCTCATTAGCTAACGATTCACCCATCTCTAGCTTCTATGTATCTCTACGTCCCTGTAGTCTGTATTATAAGTCTTTGAGTATACCATTAGCTGATCATAAACATGGGATCATAGAGTATTTGTCCATTTGTATCTGGCTAATTTCACTCAGCATTTGGTCCTCAAGGTTCATCTATCTTGTCATGTGCTTCAGGATGTCATTTTGTCTTACTGCTGCATAATATTCCATTGTATATATAGACCACAATTTGTCGATCCACTCGTCTGTTATGGACATTTGGTTTGTTTCTATCTTTTGGCGATTGTGAATAATGTTACTATTAACATCAGTGTGCAAATGTCTGTTTGTGTCATTGCTTTCAGTTCTTCTGGGTATATACCAAGTAGTGCTGTTACTGGGTCATAGGGCAACTCGATATTTAGTTTCCTAAGAACCCACCAAACAGTCTTCCATAGTGGCTGCACCATTGTACATTCCCACCAGCAATGCATACATGTCCCAGTTTCTCCACATCCTCACCAACACTTATACTTTCCTGATTGTATAATACCAGACATTCTTATAGATGTGAAGTAGTATCTCATTGTAGTCTTGACCTGCATTTCCTTTATAGCCAGTGAAAATGAGCATCTCTTAATGTGCTTTTGAGTCATTTGTATTTGCTCTTCAGAAAAATGCCTATTCATATCTTTAGCCCATTTTATATTTAGATTGTTTGTTCTTTTGTTGTTGAGTTGTACGATTTCTTTGTATATACAGGAAACCTAACCTTTGTCTGGTATGGGATTTCCAAATATTTTCTCCCATTGAGTTGGCTGCTTCATTATCTCTTTGTCAAAGTCTTTTGAGGTGCAGAAACATTTGATTTTGAGGAGTTCCCATTTATCTATTTTTTCTTTTGTTGCTTGTGCTTTGGGTGTAAAGTTTAGGAATCTACCTCCTATTACTAAGTCTTGAATATGTTCCCTTACATTTTCTTCTAGAGGTTTTATAGTGCTAGTTCTTATATTTAGCTGTTTGATCCACTTCAAGTTAATTTTTGTGTAGGGTGTAAGATAGAGGTCTTCTTTCATTCTCTTGGCTATTGATATCCAGTTCTTCCATGCCCAATTATTGAAAAGACTATTTTGTCCCAGTTCAGAGGATTTGGGGGCCTTGTCAAAAATCAGTTGTCCATAGATTTGGTGGTCTATTTCTGCACTCTCAATTTGATTCCATTGGTCAATGCTTTGATCTTTGTGCCAGTACCATGCTGTTTTGACCACTGTGGCTTTATAATAAGTTTTAAAGTCAGGAGTGTTAATCCTCCCACTTTGTTCTTTTTTAGGATTCTTTTAGCTATTCGGGGTCTCTTTCCCTTCCAGATGAATTTGGTAGTTTTTTCAAATCTTCAAAGTAGGTTATTAGAATTTTGATTTGTACTGTGTTGAATTTGTAGATCAATTTGAGGAGAATTGACATCTTACCTATATTTAGCCTCCCTATCCATGAGCAGGGAATGTCTTTCCACTTATTTAGATCTCCTTTGATTTCTTTTAGCAATCTTATGAGGTTTTCCTTTACATCCCTAGTTAACCTCATTCCTAAGTATTTGATTCTTTTAGTTGCTATTTTGAATGAAGTTTTTTCCTTAACTAACTCCTCAACTAGCTATTGCTTGTCTATAGAAATGTTACTGAGTTTTGCACATTAATTTTATATCCCGCCACCTTGCTGAATTTATTAGCTCAAGTAACTTTGCTGTAGATTTCTCAGGATCTTCCAAGTATAGTATCACATTATCTGCAAATAATGAGAGATTTACTTCTTCCTTTCCAATTTGGATGGCTTTCATTTCTTTGTCCTGCCTGATTGTTCTAGCTAGAACTTCTAGTGCAATGTTGAATAATAGTGGTGACAGTGGGCATCCTTGTCTTGTACCTGATCTTAAGGGGAAGGCTTTTAGTCTCTCTCCATTGAGTACAATGCTGGTTATCATTACATATTTCCTTTATCATATTGAGATAGTTACCTTTGATTCTTATCTTCTGGAGTGTTTTTATCCAAAAAGGATGCTGAATTTTGTCGAATGCTTTTTTAGCATCAATCAAGATGATCATGTGACTTTTCCCTTTTGATTTGTTAATGTGATGTATTACATTAATTGATTTTCTTGCATTGAACCATCCTTGCATTTCTAATACAAACCCCACTTGGTCATGTACATAATTCTTTTAATGTGCTTTTGGATTCGACGTGCTGATCTTTTATTGAGAATTTTTGCATCTATGTTCATTAGGGAAATTGGCCTGTAATTTTCCTTTCTTATAGCATCTTTACCCGGTTTTGGTATTAAAATGATATTAGCTTCATAAAATGACTTAGATAGATTTCCTTTTTCCTCAATTGTTTGTAAAATTGAGTAGAATTGTGTTAGTTCTTTCTGGAATGTTTGATAAAATTCCCCTGTGAAGCCATCTGGCCCTGGGCTTTCCTTTGTAAGAATATTTTTCATAACTGTGTGAATCTCTTTACTTATGATTGGTTTCTTGAGATCTTCTATTTCTTCCTGAGTCAGGGTAGCTTGTTTGTGTGTCTCCAGAATTTGTACATTTCATCTAAGTTGTCTAGTTTGTTGGCATATAGTTGTTCATAGTATTCTTGTATAATTTCTTTTATTTCTTAAGGGTGTGTGGTAATGCACCGCTTCTCATTTCTGATTTTGCTTATTTGCATCCTCTCTTTTTTATTTCTTTGTCAATCTTGCTAGTGGACCATCAATTTTGTGAATTTTCTCAAAGAACCAACTTTTGGTTTTATTGATTATTTCTATTGTTCTCCCATTCATTTATCTTTGATTTAATCTTTGTTATTTCTCTTCTCCTATTTGCTTTGGGGTTAGTTTGCTGTTCTTTCTCAAGTTCCTCCAGGTGTGCTGTTAAGTCCTCGATTTTTGCTCTTTCTTGTTTTTTAGTATATGCATTTAAGGCAATAAATTTCCCTCTCAGCACAGCCTTTGATGTATCCCATAAGTTCTAATAAGTTATATTCTCATTTTTATTCCTCTCCAAATAACTGCTGATTTCTCTAGCAATTTCTTCTTTGACCCACTGGTTGTTTAAGAGTGTATTATTTAATATCCATATATTTGTGAATGTTCTCATTGTTTGGTGATTATTGAGATCTAGCTTCATCCCATTGTGATCAGAGAAAGTGCTTTGAATAATTTCAATATTTTTAAATTTATAAAGACCTGTTTTGTGCTCCAGCATATGATCTATCCTGGAGAATGTTACATGAGCACTAGGGAAGAATGTATAACCTTGTGCTTTGGGGTGCAATGACCTATATATGTCTGTTAGGTCTAATTCATTTATCAAATTATTTAACTTCTTTATTTCCTTGTATTGAAGTCTTCTACTATTATCGTTGTCACATCTATCACTTCCTTCAGTTTTGCCAATGTCTGTCCCATGTACTTTGGAGCTCCTTGATTGGGAGCATAAACATTTATGATTGTTATATCTTCTTGGTGAATTGATCCTTTAATTAGTATATAGTGTCCTTCTTTGTATCTTATGGTGTCTTTACACTTAAAGTCTATTTTGTCCAATATTAGTATAACTCCTGCTTTCTTTTGGTTACAACTTGCATGGAAGATCTTTTTCCATCCTTTCACTTTCAATCCATTTGTATTCTTGTGTCTAAGATGAGTCTCTTGTAAGCAACATTACTGGATTATGTTTCTTAATCCATTCTGCCAATCTGTATCTTTTAATTGGTAAATTCAGCCCATTAACATTCAAAGTTATTACTGAAAAGGCATTTCTTGATTCCACCATCTTATATTTTTTATTTTACCTTGTCAGATCTATACATTCTTTTCCCTCTTACTCTTTGTATTCTTTAAGTTTTCCTTAGTGGTACTCTTTAATGCTGTGCCCTCCTCCAGATCTCCCTCTCTTGTCTCTTGTTTTCAGCTGGCAGAACTCCTTTTTAGTATTTTTTGTAGGGCCAGTCTCTTGCTGACAAATTCTTTCAGGACTTCTCTGTCTGTGAAAGCTTTAATCTCTTCCTCAATTTTAAAGGACAATTTGTCTGGGTACGGAATTGTTGGCTGAAAGTCTTTCTCTTTTAGGATCTTGAATATATCATACCACTGCCCTCTCACCTCCAGGGTGCTAGTTGAGTCGTCTGAACTCAGTCTTATTTGATTTCCCTTTTATGTAGTAGGTTGTTTTTCTCTTGCCACTTTCAGGATTTTATGCTTCTCTTCAACATTTGACAGACTGCCTTGGGGAAGACTTATTTGGATTTATTCTGTTTGGAGTTCTTTGGGTTTCTTTGACTTGTATACTTATGTCCTCTATGAGGGTTGGGACGTTTTCCCCCATTATATCCTCAACTACTCTTCCTAGCTCTTTACTCCTCTCTTCTCCTTCTGGGACACCAATGATTCTTAAATTTGTGTGCTTTGTTTTGTCTATCATTTCTCTGAGTTCCCATTGAATTTTTTCCATATTTTTGCCATTTGCTGTTTTGAGTCTTCGTAGTTAGTTATCCTATCCCCTATATCACTTATTCTTTCTTCTGTCTCTTCATATCTGGTGTTGTGTGCCTCTAGTAAGTTTTTTATTTGGTCAACAGAGTCTTTAATCTCTGTGATTTCTGCTATTTTTTCTATTTATTCTTTCAAATTCCTCTTTGTGCTCTTCTACTGTCTTCTTGATCTCCTTTATGTCATTTGCTATCCCACTTATTTTATTAAGTAGAGTTGTATGAACATTGTTGATTAGTTGTTCCAACATCTGTGTCTCCTCAGGTGTTTTAATTAGGTCATTAGGCAGGGCTATATCTGTCTGCATTGTGATATGCTTAGTGATCTTCTGCTATCTTCTCACATGTAGATATCTTGATTGATTTACTTTGGGAGTTGATTTCTTTCAGTAGTCTAAAACCTTGTGTTAGTGGGAATCGTTGTACAGCAGGGAGCAGGGCACGGAGTGGAGCACTCAGTACGGTGACTTGTTTCAGGACAGGTACGGGTGCAGGTTGGGGATGTTATGCTGGTGCTTGTGAACGTGGGCTCCCAGTGGCCAAGGAGGATGCAGCTGTGTGGGTGCGCTGGTCTGGGGGATGTAATCCTGTTGTGTGGTGGTCTAAGGCACAGGGCCCTTTGTGCACATGCGTAGTGGTGTGGCAGCAGGTCAGCATAATGCCTTCATGGATTGGGATCAGATGTGACCTGGCTGTGCAGGTCAGCACTTTCTCAGAGCTGGTAAGTGAGGCTGAGGGTTGTGCACATGTGCAGTTCTAGGACTGCTGTAATGTGCAGTTTCCAGAGCTGAATGATATGATTGGGGGCCCCATGTGCATATGTGGGCCTGGGAGTGTCATAAACAGATGTGCTGAGCTCAGAGAGGGCAGTGTGAGGCTGTGCAACACCATGGGCAGGCTAGCCTAGTTTTGGAAGTTAGTGCCGCAACCTCCATGAGCTGGTAACAGCCTGCAGGGAACAGGGAGGGGGAGGTAGTACTTGGGAGGGATGAAGGAGAGGTGGGTTGGCTTGCACTTGGGGTGGGGGTGTGGGGCAGGCACATGCACCGAGGAATGGTGGTGGGGGTACCCAGAGCTCGGGGAATGGGAGTGGGTGAGGGGGTTCAGGTGTGTGGAGTATGGGATGAGTTGCCAGTCATGTGGCTGTGCCAGTGAGTATAGCATGCCCAAGGAACATGGCCTGACTAACTTCCCAGTCCTGTGTACCCATCTACGCAGTCCTGCAGGCTCTGTCACTCTGCACCTCCACACCAGGCTCCAGCTTTTTGCCTCTCAGTTCCTCAGCCTCTGCCACCAGGGCTGCCACATGTGGTGCAGAAGTCTCTCCCACGTCAACTGCACTCCCGAATTGCTGCCCCAGTCACACTCCCTGTCCCTTCTCCAGCCTTTCTGTGGAGCAGGGCCAATCTCAAGCTGCCCTAGTCAGCCATCTTCCCAGAAGTTCATCCCATGAGTTTTGTTATGTTGCATTTGAATTTTCATTCACTTCAAGATATTTCCTAGTTTCCTTTGTGAGTTCATTGATCTATTGGTTGTTCAATAGTTGGCTTTTTAATTTTCACATATTTGTGTATTTTCCATTTCTCCCTTTATTTTGTGTCTAGTACATGGTCTATTCTAGAGAATGATCTATGTACACTTGAGAAGAATTGTATTATGTTTCTTTTGGGTGACAAGTTCTATATCTGTCTGTTAGGTATAATTGATTTATTGTATTATCAAGTCTTCTATTTCCTTCTTAATCTTCTGTCTAGATGTTTTATCAATTGTTGAGAGTTGCATATTAATGTCTCCTGCTGTTAATGTAGAACCACCCATTTCTCTGTCCAAATTTGCCAGGATTTACTTCATATATTTAGGGGCTCTATTTTTAGGTGAATATATATTTATAATTCTTATTTTTTTGTTGAAATGATCTATTTATCAGTAAGTGTGGTAGTTAGATTCAGTTGTCATCTTGGCCAGGTGAAGGCACCTAGTTCTGTTGCTGCGGACAGGAGCCAATGATACATGAACCTCATCTGTTGCTGATTACATCTGCAGTTGGCTACGAGGTGTGCTTGCTGCAATGAATGATGTTTGAAATAATTGGCTGGTGCTTAAATGAGAGAGCTCAACGTAGCACAGCCCAAGCAGCTCAGCATAGCTCATTTCAGTGCTCACAGTTCAGCCCAGACCTTTGGAGATGCAGAAAGGAATCACCCCAGGTAAAGTTGTTGGAACCCAGAGGCCTGGAGAGAAGGCCAGCAGAGCCTATCCTGTGACTTCCCACATAAGAAACAACTTCAGTGGAACGTTAGCTGCCTTTCTTCTGAAGAACTAAAAAAATAAATGCCCTTTTATTAAAAGTCAATCTGTCTCTGGTGTGTTGCATTATGGCAGCTAGCAAACTACAACAGTAAGTAATGACTATCTTTGTCCCTAGCATTAGTTTTTCACTTAAAAAAATTTTATCTGAAATTAATAGCTATCTTAGCTCTGTTTTGATATTACTTACATGGTATAAGTTTTTTCAATCCTTTCACTTTCAACCTACTTGTGTGTTTGAACTTAAAGTGCTTCTATTAGAAACAGCTTTTAATCAGGCTATGCTTTGGGTGAAAAGAAAATTGAGAATAGTTCTCAAGTTTAGGTTTCAAAGCTTTTTTGGGGGTGTATGGTCTGAGAATCGAACCTGGGTCTCCCACATGGAATGTGAGCATTCTACCCCTGAACCACCCATGTACCCTTTTCAGAGATTTATAAAAGGGAAAAGGCAAAACATTGTGAACCTAGTTAACAGCACTGAAATACATATCTGAATGTGGATAAATGGAGAAATGTTATGTTGTATATATGGTAATAGAATAAAATATTTAAAAAAATCTATACAAATAGTGTACCCTAAGTTAAGCCGTGGATAATTGTTAATAGTATAATTATAAAAGTTGGCTTTCTTCAATTTAACAAATGTACCACACCAACACAAGTTGTTGCTAACAGGGTGGTATATGGAAATCCTACATTTTTTGTATGATTTACGGTTAACCTACAATTTCTATAAAAAGAGAGAGAGAAGACAAGGTTGATATTGGCTGTCTGTCTTTAGAATTTTATTAAGTAAGATTACAAAAACAAACAAGCAATGATTCACACTACTATTCTTACTATCATTCAATAAAAGAAATCAGAGTTTGAGCCCTATATATAAAAAAATTTTTTTTCTCAGGCTAAAGGGCAATCCTAAGGGCAGAGAGCACTGTATTTTTTCTCATGTTTTCACAGGTGATTAAATAATTTTCCACTGGCACATTGACCTGTGTTGATAGTTTCTGCTTTATATAATAATAAGCTCTGCCTATCTTTTCTTTCCATGATATGAGCCTAACCCTCCCCCTAATTGAGGAATATGTGCCATATCTGGTTTTTTGACAGTGCAGATATTTTTTCCCAAATCCTAATGTGTAAGAAACAGCTAGATAAGTGGTCCTTAGTATTTGTTGGTGGGGAAGGGTAAATGGTGGTAATATTTTGGGGATTCTTAATACTGTGCAAGGGATACAACAATGCAAGAGAATCTACTCCCTCTGAAAAAACAAATGCATTTGTGTACATACACGCAAAATATTGCCTATAATTTCAGGATCTTCATAGATCTTCTGGAGCCCAGGGACACTGGCCTCAGAACTCCTGTTCAAACATGGCTGACAAATGTTTAATTATCTCCTAGTCAAATATATTAAAATGGATGTCATGTGCTTCTCAACAGCAGTGATGAGAAAAATGTGTGCTGAGTTCTCCACTGGCACATACCCCTGGGATCTGCCACATCAAATGCATCAGCCAAGTTAAGCTCATAATACCACAGGGTAAGACAGAGTGACTGAGGCAATTGGAAAAATGTCACACAACACCATGACAATGAAGAGACTAAAACATTTAAATTTCAGATAAATATTATTAGTCTTAGGCATACAGTAGCTTTATACATGGGTCAATGGAGTTTTGCTTTCTGTGAAAAAGACTCTGGTAGGTGTTTGCTATTTAGAACTTTTCAGGTAATTAGTCCCCATAGTGCAGTCCATTTCAGGCTCCAGCTGTTCATGCTAATGAGTGGTTACATGGTGTCAGGAATTTCTGTCCTCTGGCATTATGTGGTTAACCAGCAATGGTGTGCTTGAGAAGTGTCACACATAAAGGGAGATGATGAATGACTTAAACTTAATTATCACTGCTTTTATTCACAAAAAAAAAAAGAAAAAGCAAGCAAGATCAATAGTATTATTAGTAGTAAGTCCCTTTCTGATGAAGGATATTTTAAAAACAGGAAGCGGGAGAGAGAAAAGATTATCCTTTCAGCAATAATCACAGCAGAGCTATTTCTTTAGATGTGCAACCTAATTCCTGAAAATACTACTCCCACAAAAGGGAATGGACATTTATAATGCATCATCTCTTGTTTCTCAAATTTATCATATTTACACAAAAATTTCTAAATGGCCCAATTTAAAGCACTATGAAAAGCGAGTTGTCTGTTTCACCTTTAGTAGACTAACTTTAGCAACATGATTTTTGCCTGACTCAGCCCAGCAGGGAGTACATTATGAAAGACAATACACTGTCACAAAGACATATTTAATAAATTCCAAAATAGATATGTTGGAGAGCACACTCTGACCAAAATGTAATAAATCCAGAGGTGAAGTTCAGTTTAAAGACTGATTTAAGAATTTTACATCATTGTTCCAAATAATTCCTAGATGAATGGGCAAATGAAAATTAAAAGTTACAAAGTGAAAGTTCACAATTAAAGTGCTTCAATTTAAATTTATGAATAGTGTAAAACTTATCATTTTATTGTTAAACAAGAAAATTTAAATAAACTCACTGATTCAAATGTAAGAAGCAACAAGAAAAAAATAAATCATAAGGCAATAAACTGATAAATATAAAAGCAAAAATTGTGAATTATAATAAATAGTTGAATTGACCAAGATGAGAGAGAGACTTTAAAAGATAGGTCTGGG